>JAHZNA010005101.1:0-18723 GCA_027743935.1 Sinodicranocentrus sp. ZH6 | reverse complement strand
AAGCTTTTATGACTCGGACGTCTTTGTCATCAAAAATTCTAATAATACTTGAAAAATAAACAACGAAACAATAGGGAAGTATTTCTACAAGGAAGAAAAACATACAAAACAGAATATATATCAGTAAAAGAATCCATTTAATCAGATAGCACACCCAACACGCCAGACAAGGTCACTATTTTGCGTGTTACATTCGCAGTAAATGAACTCGTTCTCCAAAAAAATTGCAGTAAACAATCTGAATCACGTAATCAGTCTCCCTACAAAGACATTTACCGTATGTACCATCACAAATGAATATTGTGCACAACCAACATAGAGTATATCCTTGTGAAATGGCAACCAATCATGTTACGCGAGTACAAAATGGCAACTGATTCCAAACCTGAGATCAAGCTGTAAAGAATAACCTAAAGGACATGTATATCATCCTACATTGTATATTGCTCAATTCGTCTACTTAACTTTTTTATGCATATTTTAGTCTTTATAAAAAAACTGAATTTGTATTCGTATGCATAAAAGTTTGAAGATGTGAAATTTGGATTGGATTTTTATGTGTGAAAGCTTGTAAACAACAAACAACATTTAACCAGATTGAAAATCATCTCTCTTTTGCTACCTTGTACTCTCTATGTCTCATTTTTTACGAGGTTTTGGCTTCTTCTCGTCGATGATGACACGTTTTCAAGACTTCTAAAAACACAAGCGCACAGCTTTGTTTACAGTTTACCCAGAACAACATAACATTATCATTATTCCTCCTACAGCATTATGCATGTTTTTCCTATCGTTAACTTTCAGACATGGGGACTAAGCAAGTGCAAGTTTTGCGGTGGAATGAACGAGAGAACAAGAGAAAAATAAAGATTGGTTGAAGACAGCGCAAAAAATGACTAGTTGAAATCTGAATGTCAAACCGTTTTTATCTAGTTTGTACTGGTTAGTTATGATTATTATTATTGTTATGTATGAAAAGTATCTTGAAAATCCTTTCTACGCATCTCTCTTTTCAAGTATCGTCTCCCAAAAATTTAAGAAGGAAAAGATATGATTTTTTCTCAGGTATTTGAATGATAAGGTCAATACGAGGAAACTGTTTTGAAAAAAAAGAGCGAATGCAGTCTACATGATACATGTAAAATTATATGAGGTGTGACTAACTCTCGAGCAGGTTTATTTTCGTTCACGTTGCCAAAATATTTTTCCGCTTTTATTAGGGATTTGACCTACTGACAGGGATGAGGATGACGTGGTGGTGGCTTCATTTTTAGAGATGTGTTTATACAATGCGCTAGAAATACATTTAATTTTTACTACTCTCGCTCTAAACGCATAAACCAAGGATTCCGAGAGAGGATCATATAAAAAAACTCTAGTAAGAAAAAAAGAGAGTTTCAGATATCAAAACTATTTGGAAGATTTGCCTTTGTCACTAGTAGATAACATTTCTGACATATTTCATGAATGTACCATACCATTGTTCTAAAAGTTGGAAAGATAATATAGGAAAATTGGAGATTGTCGTAAAGACAAAACCCGAAAATTGTGGCTGTTTCCTATTAAACATTTCTTTTCGACTTTGTCAACGCTAAATATAGAAATATCCTCGTTTTTTTGTCTTCTCTCTTTTTGTTATTTTGTGGGATGAGAAAAGAAAAACAAACCAGGGAACAGGGAACAACATGAGGTTCATTGAATGCCGTTTTTTCTATATTGGCTTATTTTAATCCTTGAAAATAATTTGAGAGAAAAATTGTCTTCTTGATATCTGGTTTGAAGCAGAACTTAATTGATATCAGATGAAGAATCCGATCGAAAACTTTACGAGATACACACATACGTACCCAGAATAGATTTTAGGGTACAGGTGCGACGTATTTTAAGCAACATGATTTAGAAATGAGTCCCAAACTAATTACAAGTGGGAGAATGCTTTGATCAAAATCCACCATTTTCTCAAAGCCTGTCAGTAGTTTTCCCAAAAGGAGAATTGAATTAGCAGCTGTCTTTCTTTTTTAATTAATTTGCTGACTCTTTGACAATGTGACAGGCTTGTGGGAGGGACCAAGATGCGGCAATATGAGTAGCAAGACGAGTAGGAGGAAATTTAAGTAGCAGAAAAAAAGAAAGGCAGCTGAGCTTCAACTTCAACAATTTCGAACTTATCCTGAACACCATGCAGCGTACACGAGAACAACATTCAATTACAACAGTGGTTGTCATTAAGGAAATCCATTTAAGGTAAATTGGCGCTTCAACTCAATCAAGTGATTTATGGTTTGACTCAGATTCTTCAAGACACTAATATGATAACATTAGTTGCCCTCTAACTCCTACATGGATGAAGTTGGAAGACATGTTCGTGATTTTCTTTATAACTTACTTGAGAATCAAGAGGTGCATGTTTTGGGCGATATTGTTATCCTCCGTTTTCAACGACAAAAGACCAGGACCAGTTGGTGCTGAACGACCTAGTTCGATGTGGAAAAAACTTCCGAACGTCGCATCATGGGAGACATTCCTGATGACGCTTAGCTATAAGCAAAAAATAATAAACATAAAAGATTATTTTTTATCATCTCATACAAAACAACTGTTATCTTTCTCATATTATTTCCAACATTATTCATAACAATGTCAGTTCGTGGAACTGATAAAAAATCCCCAGATAAGAAAAGTATACCGTTCCAGACAGGGAAAAACATGCATTTATTCCAAAATGAATGCCATCCTTATCCTTCGTCCTCCTAACTAATTTTTCTATGTTTCAATGACAAAAGAATCCGTTTTTTGGTGTCCAAGTAAAAACTATGTGTACATGTTACACTTAATTCGGACCACCTTTGTTTTTTAGCTATCCAGTTAATTCCAGATTTTTTACGAGAATAACCCCAATTGTGAAAAAAAATATTCTCATTTAAAGCATTTTTATCTTCTAACAAAATAACCAGATGATTTATTTGATGACGTCAAAATATCATTCCTTTCATCCATTAAAAAGCCATCATTACCTGGGTGAATTAGGGAGAAACGAAATAATTTCTGCAATTTATTTGACTGTCTTTCTTCACAACATGGGAATATTTCGTCTACTTGGAAGAAAACCACAAACACGGACATTTACATTGAGTGCCCGATTAACCCTAGACTAGATATTGCTAACCATATTACAAGCAATTAAACCACAGATCATTAATTCCCACTCAAAAAGAGCGGATGACGGGTTTGTGGGATATATTTCACGAAAATTATTGTCCGCTAAAGGGTAATATAATCTAACGGGATAATTAACGTCACTCTGACATAAAACCCTTTGTTGTATCCGGATAAATATCCTACGTACGATGGTAAAAAATTGCAAATACAGTGAAAAAACATAATTAGTGGTTACACACCAGCATAACGCAAGCAATTCTCTGCTGACGAGAGTGGGAACAAGAACTCATTCATGTGTTTTCGCTCTCTCAGCGAAAATCCCTATCAAATTGTAAACTTTTCCATGAAGCAATTCAACCATTGACAAACAAGAGGGGAGACTCATTAGTTATGATAAAAGAGGCTCATCTGACATGATAACTTCACTACCTAATTATCATATATTTTTCAATGAAATAAATATTGCTAAGGAGCTTACAGGAAATTTGACAACGCCGTTGCGTCCATCATGCTCGCCAACTTTGAGAAGAGTCACTTCTTTCGAAGTAAGACAGAGACGATAAGGTCCGATAATGTTTTCCTTACTGCCAAGCCCCTTGTTGAGTGCGGTTACAAGCCAGATGTGCTCAAAGTGACGTTTCTCAAGAGACAACATCCTCTGGGGTAGGTTGTCCACTTGATCTTCTTCTTCTCCCGCTTGGGAATTCATTACTCTGAGCCAGTCATTCATCTCGTCTTCGCTGCTCATGGCGATACGAACACAGTCATAGCGGGTATGGAGGGCGATTGAGTATTTACATTTGGAATCTGTTCGGCTGATGTTGAAACACGTCTTGAGAACAATGCTCCTGTGAAAAAAACAACCGGAAAAAACATCATGAGCATGAGTGATAATAAAAAGCATCTCATCCGCTTGCACACATCATCATTTATCATCATCACACGCATAATAGGAGAGAAACAGGGAAAATAATTTTTAATTCATAAAAAGCAAAAAGGCAGTTTCCTCTGCTGTAGAAAAAAAATTGCCACATGGGCAAAAGCATGAGTATTTCTTGAAAGTTCACACTTTCATATAGTTAGCGAGAATCATAGGATTATTTTCTTGTGGCAAAATAAAAAACAAGCACATGGAAATCCGACTCGAGTTACCTCACCCTTTTTGCCAAGCGAAACAAATGGAGCAATAGGAAAAGGCAAGTTTGCAAGATTTCATTGAGTAGGATCATGATATGATCATGAAATATAAGGATAAAAAGAAGAAAAAATCCAAGGTGAAAAGTTTCTCAACAAAGTTTTTTTTTATTCTGACAAATATAGTATTGACTGATTATGATTGAGTATGAGTACCTTGCTATAGAAAACGTAGCGGAGGTCTCTACTCATCCAGAAAAATCTCAACAAAATATATATTGCTCAGTGATCCATTGCAAGTTCATAATTATCTATGTGAGGAGTATTTTTACGATTAGGTAGATAAAAAGTATATTAACTATGCACACCACATTCTCTCCACCTTTCAACGGTTGACTGATTGAATGCAGTAAAGCTGTAAACTAAAACATGAGGTGAGTTACTCCTAAGTTATGTTACTGCGTAGGTAGAATTTCGCATAATCCCATTGAAGTCTCTAAAAGGAAACTAATTTTCCAGCTTTTGTGTGATATTTCGATAATCCTTAACATGCTAATTTTATTATGAACACGTAAACTCATGTGAAGCCTTAAAAATTGCGCACTACTTTTACGAAAACTTTGTTTTATCTTCCTGTTTACCATTTTTAAAGTAAAACCTTAGATCGCGCCAAGTCATAAAATCCTCTTGTACAACAAAACAACACAATTTGAGTTGAATACAAAAAAGAATCCAGACATGGCTCGCCAGGAATATATAATTCCAGAGAATGCGCAATTTGCAAGTAATAAAAAATATGATTTTTTTTCGTACCATACTTTTTGCAATATTGCAACAAAAACAAGATGAATGAGTACGAATGTACCTATCTAAGTGCTACCAGGATCTTTCTAGGAAACAGTTATTGTGTGAAAAAACACCTACCTTAGTTCTCATATCTGAGACTATACATTCAACATTGTGCGATATTTGATACTTATACAGAGGATGTTTACCAAATGAAGACGTAATAATGATAAAGATAATCCCTTAAAAATACATGTTTTTTTCTTTCATCTTTTCTAACAACCAAAGATGCACTTTTAAAGATTGTATTTCTAGAATGAAAGCAAAATTCCTCACAAATTTACAGTTAGTCAACAACACCAATTACATTTTACATTACATAGACGATACAAATTGATAAGGAATTATTTTTAAGATTGTTATTAACACCATAAAGGTTGGAATGAATTCATGCCAAAAATACTCATACATAGTAAAGATTCATTCTTTTTTATGTATTTTTACCCACACAAGTGGATTGGGAAAAACATTGTGTTATCTTTGCTATCTTATTTTTTTCACGTAGAGACTGTCCAAACCAAATGTATGAAAAAAACATTGTCAGATTTGCAAACAAGTTAAAAGCTAAGAGCGAAACGTAGACATGTCAAATGATATTGACTATGTTTGCACACCAACTTAGCTCCAGAATATTAAAGAGATAGAATTAAAATGATATTTGCAAAGAGCATCAAGTCAATGTTGGCTTTTTGCTTTTTCTATGAGCTTATAAAAAAGAGATGGACGGGAGTCTGGTCTTTTTTGGTGTGTGTGTCTTGTGCATGGAATCAAAAACCGTATGGCAAATCACCATCATCATGTCATGATCACTTTCAAGGTCACCCAACAACCAGTCATTGCATCGATGATTGAGAGAGAAGATGACGACAAGAGTATGTAAGAAAAGCCGTATATGAACAGATTTTCAATGTAAAAGCCACACACTGCCACACATAAGCTTTTAGAGTTACACATACACTGCACAAATTGCAAAGTGCAACTTCATTCTCGTCATATTTACACAATGTATTTTGAATACCTGACATAATATCGTTGGCCAAAATGTTTGGAGTTGTGGAAGGTAATGAATGAGTATGAGGAATATATATATGCCTTTTATGTAGATTTTTAACATTGCGAAGAAAAAATATATTCCTTTTGTCTATCTTTGGTATTTTTCTCAAATGATTTGCTCAACTGTGTTAAATACATGGACAATCAAATCAAATAAATGGTGAGGGGTAAAGTCACCTTCAAACTTTGTAATAGATTACGCTCATATAGTACCATTTGGAGATTGATAGACATATGATGAATCTCAATATTGACGTTGGAGCCTATGACGTGCATATTTTGGCAATCAGGTGGTCTTTCTATTGTTGACGGAAATTATGTAACAGTTTATCTTTATCACTTCATTATAGCTCTCAAGATTTTGAACGACAAGGCTAATTTTAGTATTTTTAAACTCCAAAAAAGTCCTGACTCGACGGAACTGAGACAGGAGTCAGATATCCTTCTCGTCAAGTTTCAAAAAAGCAACACCTCTCTACTTTACGGTCTCCTCAAATAAATTTCTTGGCAGGTTAAAAACGTAAACAAAAACTATTTTCACGTTTCCCCCGATTATTTTTAATTTTCCCTTTAAGCAAAGGCAATGGTCGCTTTAAAAAAAGAAATGATGGAGGTGATCTTTTCAACTCCTGCCAAGAAAAAAAATCCTAATGATTAGGTACACACATCCTTGCCTTTTCAAGTTTCATAGACTTCCTTGACGGATCTTTATACACCTCTGCCAACAGAAAATCAGCAAATTCGGAATGCCACAAGTAGACAAATGAAAATCACAGGAGATAATGCACAGCCAAGTTCGTTGATGATGCAGCATAGCATTGCCATTGGCTCTGTTTTTAAAAATATATATTTTCCCTTGCTAAAGATCTTTCATAGTTTCATACATTTGAAATTATATGCTTTTTTACAACTCCGTCGTTAGTTCACACATATAAGCTTACAATAGGAAAATCTGTGAACATTGGAAAAGCGTTAGTGAGTCCTTTCCAAGTGAATAGGATTATTAGCGGTTTTCTTACACCTCTCTTGTAATCCATCTTTGTTGAGAATAGAAAAACAGAAGCTATCATCTATCTCTTTTGCACAATGGGATATCACCTTGTTTTTAACTTTTTAGATCTCTCTCTTCTCTCTCCCATGAGAAATATAAAGAAGCAGAACAGCTTGTTTTTTTTCAACTACAAAGTTAAAAACAACGAGGGAGTAGCACAAGTAGAGAAAATATTAAAGCCACAAAGCTAATCCCAACTCTGGTGTGAAGGAATCTTGAAAAGAAAAATGCATTGTGAAAAACGTGCAAAACCTTCAAAGAGATTTTTGAGATTCTGCCTAATGCAACATAACATGCAAGAGAGAGAGAGAGAGAGAAAGATCCCGAAACAACTTGAACCAAAGGGTTAACCTCACCACATCATTTTGATAGTGCGATGAAAACACGCAGAAAAATCTAGGTAGGTATGGAATGTATGTGGAAACTGGTAGTGGAGCCGACTGGCTGGCGACGGTGTGAAATTAACTGAACAAAAACAACACACACCGAGAGAGATCCTCAATGCATTTCTCTGTTATCATGTGAGAATTATTGAGAGTAGAGAGAAAAAACTGGAGTGAAGTGAAACCAGTGAGCATTACAACTTGTAAACATGCCTTGTTGCGAAATTCCAGTTAAAAAGCGAAAACCTCACAAAGCGTTGTAGTAGTACAGTCAAAGCCATATAATTTCAACCTAGTTGAGTACACAGAGAGAAGCTTTTTTATCATTTTTTACAACTTGCACGGCGTCAACTATATCCGAGAGAGAGGAAAATTGCAATTGTTTTACACATCTCAACTACTCTCTCATCTGCACTTGGTTACGTAAAAACGTACTCATCTGAGAGAAGATTAGGTAACACATATTTCCCAGTGACTGTCGCCGTCGCCGTCTAGATTTTACTATGTTACTGCACTACATTTTTTTTCTACAAGGGAGATTCTATAAATCCGTACAATGCTCGACAACACCACAACGCCCATCGAGTAAGCAAAGACCGTTGAGAGACCTTCAACTGGAGATATTTTGCGTTGCAGTTCGTTTCGAGATCACAAAGCTGCATTCATAATTCATGGCGAGTTGAGGTACACAATGTATAATTGTGCTGTTTTTTTCCACACAAATGAGATTACCCTCTGTGAAAAGCACGTCACTAGAGTAATTTACGATTGGAAGTGTGGTAAAAAAATTAAAACATGTGCAATTTTTCTAACTGAACCTGGTCTTTCCACATTGAATTTTTAATCTATTGGAGATTTGCATGAAAACATAAATTACGCTAGTGCCGTTCTTCTCCTCAGAGAACTGTCAATAGTGGAAATTATTATGGTAAAATGTACATCTCACGTGATAAACCTGGGCAAACAAGAAAGAAGCTGAAAAGCCTATTATGTATTCTATGTCTGCTACACAATTATGGCCAATTAACCCATACAATTTTTCGAAGGTCAGGTGCAAGGTAAGAGAAGAAAAGCGCAGTTAATAATAAAAAACTAGATTTGAGGGTATTTATATCATCTGCAATTTTAATGCTTGAAAAGTAGTAAGATCCGCCTTATTCCTGCTAACTTCCAATTTGACTATAATGTTTGACGTGGAGTGAGTGATTTGAGTATAAAAAAATTGTGAAATGTAATTCTAGATTTTTTTATTCATATTCTCCAGTGAATTGATTGCTGGATGAGAGATTATTTGGTAGGATTTTGACAATTTACATTTCATGGCCGACTACCTTCATCAAATTCACAGGAGGGAGGGAGAAATACAAGTACATCTGCGTTTAATGAATATTACACAATACTAAACTGGAAATTGGAAGGATACAATTTGCATGTTTTTAGCTTTATCCCTAATCACTCTCCTGCGCAAATGGACATCCTTCTGGAAACCTTAACCTAGTTGGAATCTTCAAACAAGCTTGAAATGTTAAGCTCCATTGTGAAAGAAAAATAGTTCATCAAGATGATATTTTTACACAACATATCTAACCATGTTCCATCCAACTTCCGTTAAGATAATCATCAATGCCACACTACACTACTTAGCTTTTTACGTACCGGGTTCATCATTCATGTAAATGTCATATTACCTAGGTACAATAACTAAGCCCAAAGTACACCAGAGTGTGCCAACTTTTAGACTCTAAATTATCCTTGTTTTCTTTCTTCGTTCATTACCAAACTGAATAACTTAACAACTCTCTCATCAACAAAAACTTCTGTATACACAATACATTTTTCGAGCTGATCTGATAAATGACCTGTCTGCCGCCGTATGCCTGCACAAAGTTACTCGTGATAATCACATCGTAACAAAAAACATTCTTAACACCCACCCTCAAAACACTCTATATACCTAATTTTCCTTCAGCTTGCTATAGCCTTTTCTTTAGAGATAAAATTAAAATCGATGGTGTAATATTTTTGGACAGTCTCGGCCTCTGACCTATATTGTTAGTCTGGTCGAGAGGAAGAAGAAATGGTGTAGTCATAATAATCATAATCATATCCTCAGAGATGGGAAAATAGACAGAAGGCGAGACATGTCTTTTTCATCTTGATCTTTAAAATGAGATAGCCTTTTTCGTGTTTGAAATAGCATGACATCATTCTTCTATATCTTCCTTGTAATCTTGATGGAAATCAGGGTGGAAGGAATCACATTAGCTTTGCACAATGTGTATATGGTAGGTATAACAGCGAAAAATTCATCGGCACATGCTCCACACCACACGTACCCAAGTGTAAGTCTTTATACGATATAATTCATTAAAGCTAGCAAACCAATTGTCGGAAACCTATAAAGTTTCCCTATCCGATTAATTCTATTGGGTGAACTCCTCCCGTGTGTCTTATGCAAGTTTTTATGCCAACAGGACCAAAAACAAATTCCAACTCTTTCTCACCCTCCAACTTTTTGTGTGGCATCTCGGATAACCTCGATGAAATGTCATGGACATACCTATAATTACTAAAATAGACTTTTAGCAGGATTTTATTTCCACCTTAATGACCAACAAACCTACAAGAAGGAACCAACCAGAAGAAGAGAAACACAGTGGCGTAATTTTCTTCCCAAACTCTCCCAAAAACTACAAGTGTGTCTCAGAGGCTATTTTTAGCAGTAAAAATCACAAACTCGCTCTCTCACAGCTTAACTCCCCTTTTTTCTCGAAATTTATTTTGGCAGAGATAACCTTGCTACATAGCTTATAATGTAGTTAGCAGATTTTTTATCGTAAAATTTACTGGAATTGTTTTACCATGAGTGTGCTGCGATATAATCGACTAAAGTCTCATCCCAGTGATGTAACAAAACTGCATCTTGCCCTGCAGTGTGCATTATAATCAGAGTTTTTAAGCTCATTCACACACGCTCACTCTTGTTCTCCTTGTCTCCCAAGTTAACTTGACAATCTACAAAAGCAAACCCACTTAATTGATGTGTGGTTCAACCCCCATTGTTTCATCCACTTTTGAAAAGAACAATCTAATCTAGCCTTTTTGTTCCGAGATGAGACCACCTAAAAGGGCTTAAAAGCTTCATTAATTTGATTAACCCAAATCGGTCAAGTTAACTAGGAGTGATAGCTCCCAGAGTAAAGAGCTTTTAGTGGGTTTATAGGCTCCCCTGTTGTATATAATCGTAGTCGTCAATGATGACGATGAACGAATGACAAACGACCACCAACTGAAAAAAAAATTTCAAGAGAGATATAAACCATATTACTAAATAAATATTACGTGTCTAGTACAAAGTGCACATGACAATGACAAGTCACATCGACATCATCACACACAATAACATCATCATTTTCATATATCGATGCATAATTTTCCCCACATACATTAAACATTACACAAGTCATTTTTTTGACAGGAGGTGGGTTAAAAGCAGACCGGCCTACAAAACATTATGAATTCTAGCCACATACTCTCACACGCAAACCCAAAAATCATTATGTTCACAAGAGAGAGATTCTCTGGAGTTGTTTTTGTCCTCATCTCTTTTCTCATCATGAGACACTTCATTTGTTTGCGACAACATAGTAACGCAATGTTCTGCTTCCTTTTCATCATTTTATTATTGAAAATTCTCTCATACTCATATTATCATCTTCATTATCTTTTCAATAATCAGGATAACAATCCTCTCGGGGAAAGTTGTTTACCACAAGGTGCATTTGAGACTGAATAATTATCCCGGCTCAAGAGACCATTTCATAAATACAAAAGAAGTCAAGTGGAATGACGTCAGAAAAGGCGTCAGTCACAATTTCATCTGATTAGGGTGATTAGTGGGGAAAAACAGGACAGAAAAATACTCGAAAATAATAAGCTCAAAAGGGGGATTAGCGACTACTCCAATTTTTCCAGAACTTCCGCTACACAAAAACTGGAGAAAAGAAGCATAAAATCAGCTTTTCCTTTCGTCATTGTAAAAAATAATTCCTTTATAAGAAAACTTTCGTATAGAAGGGTTTTCATGAATAGTAATGCATATTATGAGCCTTACTCTCTTACATCTACAAATTGGATCACGAGGCAACATCGTGAGCAATGATCATCTATTGTATTTTCTCGATAGAAAGTATCTCCTCTTGAATATATTCCTTGGAATATAAAAATATTGCTATTCCCTTTTGATATTTGTTATCGACAAATTTCCAGACAAAAAAATTGCTTTTCTTGGAAGCCCAAGCCCAGAAGAAAAAACTCGAGGAAATGAACAGTTCAATTTGGAAAAACAAATTTTGCCGCAATATAATGTAACGTATAAGATTACCGATGATATGAGTGACAGCATAACGTCCATTTTTTTACGTACTATAGCACAGCTATAACATGAACAAGATGAGGTCAGGATATTTTTGTGAGGTTTGTGTGGTAAACAAGTTCTACCCAGTAGCTGCACAACTTGGAAGAGAGGATGAACGTCAAACAAAAAATAACAAGATTCCAAGAAAAAATATTCATCTTTTGCCTTTTCATTGTCCAGCTCCTTGTTTACTCTTCTACCTGACAAAGTATCCTCGTCTTACATACCACCAATAGTCATTCCAGTTAAGCTTGTTATTTCAAACGATTTTCTCAGATCTTGCATGCTGTTCCAATTTCCACATTTAATTAAAATCTCTCCCATGAAAGCTAACTAACAGAGAAAAATAGACCATCACTACTTGGAAGTGAAGGTCAAAAAAGCAAACCTCTTTATTGTAAAATGTCACAAGACCTCATGTGACGATGTGTGACTTTATATATTCTCCATTATAAACTTCCACGCATTTCAGCCCATTGATATGTAGTTAAACAGGACTGAAACAAATATAAAAGTTATATCCCAGTAATGGTTGGAAACTTTTATCAAAAACAAGATCCATTCCAGGACATGCTTAATCCAAACGTTTTTTTCAGTGACAAAAAAAGTATGACATCGTGTACCATATACTATAGCGAGTGTTTTGAAATAAGGATGGTTGTCATGTTGGGAGGGATGTTGTTTTATGAATGCTTCATCAACTCTCACAAACAGCGTCAGCGTCATGTGACGTCTGTCTTCTCTCTTGAGGAATAATAGACTCAACCAGGCCACACTTGTATGTTATGTGTGTGTATAAATCCTCTTCTTTGAATGAGTGTCACTTTGCATGCCTAAAAAGTTTACACTGTTAAAGGTTTGTGGAGAACTGTACTGCGTTCAATATTATAGTCCAATATATACATATGCAATACCATAACACATGATAGACGACTGATGACGACATGTTATGTTGTTGATTATCTTGTTTGCCATAATTGAATCCTTGCTTCAAAAACATTGCAGGAGCAGCCATCCACCTTATTTTTTAACAAGGGCAACCACAAAAGTGTGTCCGTGCAGGCCACGAAGGTGGCATATATTTAGAAAAATAATATCAATATCCTTCAAAATGACAAACATTAGGAATAGGAATAACCATCCTCTTTTCTATTGAACTTGAGGAAATCGGATGGAAAATTACAACGCGATGATTTTCTAACGGGGAAAAATGATTTCAATTATGTAGAGCCTCCTTCCATTATAAATTACGGTAAATATTAATGCTCGTGTCTTGTGTGGTGTGTGGTCAGATATATATATCCAGAAGAGAGATGAAAGTGGAAAAATTGCACGAGTGTGGCTTCCCATCGTGTGTTAGTGTAAGTCATAAATATTTCGACAAGAAGAATAAAAAACAATGAAAAATGAACCGTGTTTGTACACAAGGAAAGGTCATCCAATGATAGGGAAGGACAAATCACACATGTGCTATAAATTACTTAAATAAAAAGTTCACTTGCGAATTGTGAAAGTACCTACGCGCGTGAAAGAGGAACGTGGTGAAAGAAAAATAACAATGAGATCACATGCTATTCTAAAAACATTTTTACTTTCAATGTAAACATACATCCCTACTAGTAAAACATTGCATGACTAAACTTCTCCACACGACAACTGACATTTTTTTACAACTTTACCTCAAAGAAGGAAGAGTAGCATGGAACTTTTAAAAGACAAACATATGGGGCGTAAGTAGCATACGTTAGGTCTTGTGACAGACAGGCATACAAATCACGAGAGAAAAAACAGTAATAACAAATCGAGGTTAAATACAATAAATATGGGGGATATATGGTATAGGTGGTTTTATTTCTAAATGAGAGTAAATACTAATAAAAATAGAGGACATAAAAATCTGCGTGTGTGTGTCTTTATCACCAATTTAATTGAGATTTGTGCGGGGATAGGAAAAAGCGCAGGATGTTATTTGAAGGGTGGCACATCATCCCGGAGCCAAGTTAGAAAATGTTGGAACCGAGAGTTCATTAAAAAACGACAGTTTTCTTTACCCCTTCAAATTTGACAATGCAGAGAAGAACATGTGGAGACAATTTAATGGAATTTCGGCGTGATACGGTACGAATTCCGTACACAAAAAAACGCTGCTTTGTACTCGTCAAAATGAAAACAGACATATTTCACGCCGGTTACTAGTTTTATTAACTTTACTTTAATTACATGCTATAGTGGATCTATTGTACCCAAAAATACGTTACGAATATACCATTCGCATCCCTATATTCTCTTTTTGCTTTAGATCATTGAAAACTTCTTAAAATATCCTTTCACCTTTCCTCTAAAAACATCCATTGTGCATTGCCATCTGCACCAAAATATAACTCTCTTGCAACAAGTAACGAACGAATCGCATCACGAGAAGAAGACAAATCAACAGGCTAAAATCTTTGTCCTCGTGCACTTCCTTTTCAACAATGCCATAACCGAATGACACAATGCATCTGGAAATACAATGTTACGCAAGCTGACAAAAAGGTAAACTCTAAAACTTCTCGCTCTAGTTTGTCAAGTCGATACCAATAAATTTTGTTACGTCCATATCACCATACATTGTCCCCTGTGTAATAAGACGTCAGAATAAAAATACGTTATTTAAAAGGAATGGGACCAAGAGCAGTTTCCTAATCCCAAGATACCGCCACACTCACTCTTGCATACAATTTAGATAACATAACCCATAAATAAATTTCAAGTTGACCTTCCATTTTCAAAGCATCAATCCCATCTATTTTACAACATCCCTTGATCTATATTTCTTCTTGACAAAAACGAAATCAAACGACAAAATTAAGAAGACAAAAACAAAAAATGCCCCGCTTTCCAACTTCGCTTAGAATCTTCGTTCGTTCGTTTCCCTCTTGAAAAACAACCGAACACAATCACTGCACGTAGGACAAGATGAAGGATAAACTTGAATACACACCTTGACTACTTTCTTTTCAAAATATTCCCTATCCTTTTATTATTCCCATCTAAACAAAAAAGATCCTTTTCCCACTCCCATCTAAACAAAATAGATCCTTTTCCCATTCCCATCTAAACAAAAAAGATCCTTTTCCCATTCATCTTTCCTCTTGGTAATACATCTTTTTTTCTACCTTGCCTGTTTTTTTTCTCCCTTCGTATCATCTCACCTCAGAAAATTATTATCCTGATGCCATACCCCACCAGGAAAAAATTACCGATGAGGAAAAAATACGTGAAACCATGAAATTCTCAACATGCATTTCGTTACGTCTTCTATATCCCCTATTCAGTCACGTACTGTAACAAAAAAGTGCATTTTTGCTATACCCATTATTACACACCGTGTTACAGGAGCTTTTCATTCTCGGCTTGAAAATCTTGTATGGTTTTTCTGACAAGGATTATACATTAAATACCTATTATTTCGCGAGTTCCCTTTGAGCACTCCACTTTGTAAAAGTTTTTCCCCTTCTCTCACTCGGGAAATGAGGTAGGTAAGGAAAAATCGAGAATTCTTGTGAAAAAAAATCCTTCAAGGCGGATACCTTCTCTTTGCATTGTTGAAAGGGGACAAAAAATAAGAAAAGGTGCACACAGCTGCACTCCAATTGCAGTCAACGTGAAGGCATTCTCGAGAATAATAGGTTGTGTAAAAACTTCCCCAATAAAAATTTGTGAACCACTGCAGCAAGCTTTTAAAGACGGGGAAAAGATGCGAATGCTCAAAAGAATAGAGAATTCATCAAAGGAGAAAAAAGATGCGTGAGAAGTGAAGGAAAAAATGTGAGTAAACTTCGTAATGGCCAAACCATAAAAAATGGAGTGAAGCAGTGAACCCCTGAAAAAAACTGTATTACAGTACCATACTCAACTAGGAGTATCCTTTGCATAGGCAGAAAAATACTAAAAATTCTTAACGAGCTAAACACACCAGGTATAAATAAATACAACATAGGCTGAGTTCAAAGACTTGAGAAAAATAAAATCATGGACTATCAAAAGTTTGCATCATCCCATAAATTGTTATTGTTGTAACCAAACTCTTCATCTGAGAAGAATATGATCTGGATGCATTTGACCTGATACAGTGTTAACTCTGGGAATTCTCGTAATGCCATTATCTCAAGGAGAAACAAGAGTCAATTGGATAAATGCATTAGATTACACGTAAGCACACATGCACACAAAGTGTGTTTGTTCATTGAGAAATGCAAAATGCAATTAAATTTGTATTTTTTTATTTTTTCAAAGAGATATTGAACCCATTCAAGATTTAATCGTCTAATAAACCTACTACAAAGAATTGGGAGGGAGAAGATTATAGGAAAAATGCAAGTTTGCAGTTTTATTAGTGCACACTCCAACGTCAGCTTGAATGGGGTAAGGTACTAACTTCATCATTTCGCTATTAACTGTTGATTAGATAATTTCAGTTATTTATTTGCTCTCCCAAGAGGAGCTGATGGTTATTGATGTTTACGAGATTTTACAACTGCTACTTTTACCCCGTGTTATGATTTAAAGAGGATTTTTTTCTTTAACTTTGTGGTGTATCCTTCCCCTCAAGCCGAGCTACTTTTCAAAGAGTTAAAATTAGGTTAAAAAACAAAATTCCTTTATAAAAATCATTTATCCTGATAATATAATAATATTGAGAAGAAGAACAGGATCACAACTCTAGGTATATCACTTGCTATACAACTTTTTGTACCAATCCGCACAAACTTCTCATGGACTTTGAGGAGAAAAACAACACTACCTAAATAACATTGTGCCTATTAACAACGACATCAAAAATCACCCTGATATGCACACACGCTTCCCTTCTACCTTGCACACAAATCACATATGCTACGCCAAAAAAACTGCAATGGCTGCCTCCTCCGCTATAAATTGTTATTTATACGATACCCTACTTATTTTGCAGCAAAGGAGTAAATAACAAATCTTGCCATAAGTCCTCTACATTTTTTTCTCCTTCGATGTACTTCTCTTTGCACCAACTGCATAATGAGTGTGCAATGCAGTGGTGGGTAGGGTGGTGTACAGATACATAAAATAAAATATGAGAGAACACAGTGCAGAAGTGAGAACTAGCAATAAATATCGTATGCAACTATTCATACATAAAAAGAAAAGTTGATTTTTATTACTGCAACAAAATCTCCACTAAAAATAGTTTTCTATTAAAAGCTCCCTCCCTCTCGCAAAAGGAGAAGTGTGCAAGATATCTATTAATTTTCATTGTTTTTATATAACCCAATATACCAAAATAAAAATCTGCATAGTACCGCACACACATATAAATGCACATGTTTGCTCACTCTTTGCTGACAAAGACATGGGCTTAGCGAAAATGTAAAATTATACCCTTTTTCTGCACAACAGCAAAAGCAACGTGCTCCTTTTAGCATACACAGCATAAATGCTAAAAAACATACAACAACGTAGTTACATCCACTCATTCCACTCTCACACGTAGGCATATATCAAGTGACCCTGATCGTCCCGCATGCGACGCTAGTACTAGGAATATGAATACCTAACTATGAAAAATAATAAAACACATCGGGAAAAGCCATGTGAGTCTGTTTACCAACTTGGTTCGACTTCACTAAACAACATAAAAGAAGAGAATCAATAATGTATAATAAACACAAAAGCTTCTAACGTCATTCCCTGAAATGATTACGAAACGCATGTATACGCCACACGATGATGGGATGATAAAATACACATTTTTCTCTATAGTAGGGAGCCGCTCGCTCACTTGTTATGAAAAGGAAGAGGGGAAAAACCAAAAAACGTTTTAACTATGCATGATTACCTGTCTTCTTGCACACTACAGGGATGGTAGTACATGTACGTTAGAAAACTACCTAAAATTACCATTACCAGTGCACAATCCATCAATATCTACATGGTTTAGCACACAAGGCGAAGGTAATTCCACAAAACGAATGTTATCAACGTAAAGGATCGCATGGTGAAGGAAAACAATTTTTTTTTCATTTAACTTACGATAATAACCCTTTACCTAAGCAGTTAGAATCACTAGAAAATCATTAGGCTTTCATGTAGCAACGTCGGCAATGTGATTTTTAACAATAGAGGAAAATGAGGCGTAATAAATACTGACGGGGTTTTGGTTGTGAAACTGGAAGCTTTTTGAGAATCATTTCCTCTGTGTAGAAATTGCTGGAAAAAACAGGGAAAAGATGGTAAGTGAATGAGTGCGGAATTGTCTGTAATTCAAGTATTGCGTACTTGAAAGAGAAATTACAAAACTGGTCTCATATGGAAAATGCCTTTTTATGCACAAACGCTCACCGACACATTAAACCGATATAATCGTTTTTTTCAATATTACAGAGCAATATGGTTTGCCAAAAATGCAACAGCTTGGAGATAATCCAAAGTGAAGGGAATATTATTGAAATTCATTCATGACTGGATACAAATATTGACAGCCAAGCCACCAGCCACCTCCAGAAACTTGTTGGAATTAACTCTTTAAGATAAAAATAAAAGATTTTCTTCTATTTTCTTATCCTTGTCTTGCTCTTACAAAAGCTTGCAATTTTGCGAAAAATGCATAATTCAACAAGTGTAGAGAGACCTATAGAGATTCACATCCTTTCCACGTGATAATC
>JAHZNA010005100.1:0-48325 GCA_027743935.1 Sinodicranocentrus sp. ZH6 | reverse complement strand
AAATATAGATTTATGCATGTATAAGGGCATGTTAGTAAGAAAAATAACGGTAAAACATGCAACATTAACTCCATCCCTCCATACCCTCCATGGAGGGAAATCAAGAAAATTAGGCCTTTTAATCAAATTATGCATCACCCTGCAATAATGTACATGTAAGGGTTGGAGCACATGTCATTATCAAAAAAATATAACCCTTGCTTCCTTACGCTCGCCTCTGCTCTCAACCCTTTAACATGGGACGTATTGAGTAATTTTGATCCGCTGCTGAATTAAAACGGATTAGAGGTGGGTCCTATAATTCACACCAATTATGTAGTTTTTTATGCTGATTCGAATGAGCTATCTCCCACCGGGCTGCGTGAGAGGAAACTGAGAAGCACGCATTGTAAGTGGTGGTATTTTATGCAATGAAGTTTGATTTTCTCTCTGTATATTTGTAGTTTAATCGTCTTGAAGAACGAATGTTGTCTGCCGTATCTCAACAAATTCAGACGATTCAGGAAGCCTTAAAATCCCAGAAGGAGGGTAAAAAAGAAGGAAGTAAGCTCTATTCATTCAATTGTAATTATTACTCAAAATAATGTAAAAAATATGTTTTAATTCGTTAATCATAAAACTAATGCAGGCCTTCAAGTTGAATTGGTCGGAAAATCCGTTCGGGTCTCGTCTGAAATGGCAATCTTCGTGACGATGAATCCTGGTTACGCTGGAAGATCCAATCTACCCGACAATTTAAAACAGTTGTTCCGCTCTTTGGCAATGACAACACCCGATCGGCAGCTCATTGCAGAAGTTATGTTATTCTCGCAAGGATTCCGTACTGCAGAAACTCTTGCTGCCAAAGTTGTTCCATTCTTTAGGCTATGTCAGCAGCAGCTATCCGCACAATCACATTACGACTTTGGTCTTCGGTAAGATGACAAATTTTGAACGATTGCCTTAACTCACTTTCAACTATTCCTGCCTTGCTTAACTGACTGTTGTACACATTTTTTAATACGTTTAACAGGGCCTTAAAATCCGTACTTGTAAGTGCTGGAAACGTGAAACGTGATAGAATCATGAAAATCAAGGAATCCTCTGAACAACGTGGAGAGCAAATCGAAGAATCTAAAATTGCAGAAAATCTTCCCGAGCAGGAAATTCTTATTCAATCAATTTGCGAAACAATGGTACCCAAATTGGTGGCAGAAGATATTCCTCTATTGTTCTCACTTTTATCGGATGTATTCCCCGGAGTGAGCTACACACCAGCACAAATGGACGCTTTGAAAGATCAAATTAAAGCAATTTGCAAAGAGGAGTACTTGGTTTGTGGTGAAAATGCTTGGATGGAGAAGGTAAGCATGATTAGTTATTTTGAAGTTTTTGCATGAAGTCTATAAGTCATTAAATGCTTTTTATCGTACTAATTTATGGCTAATGGATTCATATATATTGTTATTATTTCGCTGAAAACGTATTCTGTTGCAAAAAATATTAGTTGCATTATTGATTTTATTTTTGATTGATTTTATAAACGTTACCCGTGTTAGCGCTTTTTTGTGTGTTCTGATATACTGTGTTGCTGACAAGTTGTAGAGATTATCATATCATTAAAACTAGATTAGAAAATTAGAATTTTGATGAATGACATTGACTTGTTTCCCATTTCAATGCTGTTCCCATCTCGTGTAAAAAGGGAGTGTATGGAAGGTCATGGATTGAGAAGGCAAGTGAACCTCTGTAGTTTTAGTATTTAGTGGATTGTTATATGTTTTTGGCAAGAATTCGATAGAGAATGTGAATAGAAAACAATGTTTAGACCTTTTAGGTAGCTCCAATGCTTGGTGAGAAAAGAGAGAGAAAGTGGGCTTTTAGAAAGTTTTATAGAAATTTATCTAGAGAAAAAATTACTAATGTTACAAATCATTTCCTCGACATTTAACAGGTTCTACAATTATACCAAATCCAAGCCATCAGCCATGGTGTCATGCTCGTGGGTAATTCTGGTACTGGCAAGTCTACAGCGTGGAGAGTACTTTTGAAAGCATTAGAACGATTGGAAGGAACTGAAGGTGTGTCATACGTTATTGACCCAAAAGCCTTGTCAAAGGAGTCATTGTACGGATACTTGGATGCTAATACGAGGGAATGGACCGATGGACTGTTTACTCACGTGTTAAGGTTCGTGGGCACATATTTTCAACATTATTAACTTGTTATATGCAAATATTTTAAGTGATGACAACTTTTGTGTTGATATTCATGATTTTACGTCTACAGACCTGATAAAAAGTTAAATGCATTGATGGTATACAAGGGATGTAAAAATTATGTGAAAAGTAATGCTGGAATTTTGTTTTGCGAATGATTTACAGGAAAATCATAGATAATGTTCGTGGTGAACGTGGAAAAAGACAATGGATTCTTTTTGACGGTGACGTTGATCCTGAATGGGTAGAAAATCTTAACTCTGTGTTAGATGACAACAAACTGCTAACTCTGCCCAATGGCGAGCGTCTTGCTCTTCCTCCAAACGTTCGTCTTCTCTTCGAAGTCCAAGATTTAAAGCATGCCACTATGGCCACTGTCAGTCGTTGCGGAATGGTGTGGTTTTCGCATGATGTTCTCTCCACAGAAATGCTTTTCCACAATTTCCTCTCGCGTCTTCAGTATATTACCTTAGACGATGGTGAAGAAAGTGATCAGTTCTTCCCGAGGAGTTCTACCGTAAAAGAAACTACAACTGCTGATGGCGTTTCTCCAGCATTACGCCTTCAGTGTGAAATTGCTGCACTGATTCAACCATTCTTTACCACAGATGGGCTTGTCGAGAAGTGTCTCGAGTTTTCTGCTAGTTTGGAACACATCATGGATTTCACTAGAATGCGAGCATTGTCATCTCTGTTTTGTATGATGAATGAAGCTGTAAGGCAAATCCATTCTTATAATGCAAGTCATCAAGATTTCCCGTTGGAACCTGATGCAGTCGATAGGTTCATTTCGAAATCATTAATTTACGGGATGCTGTGGTCATTTACGGGTGATGCGAAGTTGAAAGTTAGACATGAACTGGGAGAATACATCAGAAGTATTACGACGATTCCATTACCCCCAGCAAATGCTCAGGCGCCTATTGTTGATTACGAGGTAATAAATTAGCTGAATTTGAGAATACATTTTTTTGAAATGATGAACACTTTAGCTGTGAAATTTTATTAATGATTTGGTTCGTCTACAGACCTGACATATTAAACACTTGAAGCTTTTAGACTTTCATCTTTCTGATCCAGTAAAGCATTAATCCATTTTATTGAATTTAAGGTGACCGTTAATGGTGAATGGTCTCTGTGGTCTGTCAAAGTACCACGAACGGACGTAGAAACCCACAAGGTGGCATCTCCAGATGCCGTCGTTCCCACTCTTGATACTGTTCGTCATGAGTCATTGTTGGCAACCTGGCTTGCGGAACACAAGCCGTTGGTCTTATGTGGACCTCCTGGTTCTGGAAAAACCATGACTCTTCTTTCGGCATTGAGAGCCCTCCCAGATATGGAAGTTGTAGGCTTAAACTTCTCGTCTGCAACTAGTCCAGAGCTGTTGCTGAAAACTTTCGATCACTATTGCGAATACAGGAAAACTTCTAATGGGGTCGTTTTAGCTCCGATTCAGCTTTCCAAGTGGTTGGTTCTCTTCTGCGATGAAATCAATTTACCCGATATGGATAAATATGGAACTCAAAGGGTAATCTCTTTCTTGCGTCAGTTGGTGGAGCACAAATGCTTTTATCGAACATCAGATCATAGTTTAGTGCGTCTGGAAAGAATCCAATTTGTTGGTGCTTGTAATCCACCTACTGATCCTGGACGAAAACCATTGTCACATAGATTCTTAAGACATGTTCCTGTCGTTTATGTTGACTATCCAGGAGAAACTTCTTTGAAGCAGGTACGAAAAGAAAAAAGGAAATTAGAAGGATTTAGTATGTTACCTATCATACCAACATTATCTAATGTTTGTTTTCAAAAATTTCTACCTCTAGATTTATGGAACATTCAACAGAGCAATGTTAAAGCTTGTCCCATCTCTGGTAACGTACGCAGAGCCATTAACCAACGCCATGGTGGAATTTTTCCTCAAATCACAAGAGCGTTTCACTCAAGACATGCAACCCCATTATGTTTATTCCCCTCGTGAGATGACTCGTTGGGTTCGAGGAATCTACGAAGCCATTCGACCCTTGGACACTCTCAGTGTGGAAGGGTTAGTTCGTCTTTGGGCACATGAGGCTCTCCGCCTATTCCAGGATCGTTTGGTGTGGGATGAAGAGCGGAACTGGACAAATGAAAATATTGACATGGTGGCACTCAAGCACTTCCCCACAATTCACGGAGCAACAGCATTGGAAAGACCTATCTTGTATTCTAACTGGTTGTCGAAAGATTATGTCCCAGTAGACAGGGAAGAGTTGAGGGAATATGTGAAAGCGCGGCTGCAAGTTTTCTATCAGGAAGAATTGGATGTCCCACTTGTTCTCTTTGATGAGGTTTTGGACCACGTGTTGAGAATGGACAGAATATTCCGTCAGCCACAAGGTCACTTGCTGTTGATTGGTGTGGCAGGCTCGGGAAAAACCACTTTGTCCCGATTTGTGGCTTGGATTAATGGTCTTCAAGTTTTCCAAATTAAGGTCCACAACAAGTACACTGCAGCAGAGTTCGATGAAGATTTGAGATCTGTTTTGAGAAGGGCTGGATGTAAAGGTATGATTTTTGGATTTAAAGATAAACTTTTCTATTTGAATGACCTTTAGCTACATTTTTTTACACTTTTACCATGTTTAGGTGAAAAGATTTGCTTTATCCTGGACGAATCCAACGTTCTCCAAAGCAGTTTCCTGGAAAGAATGAACACGCTCTTGGCAAACGGTGAAGTTCCAGGACTTTTTGAAGGTGACGAGTACACAACATTGATGACACAATGCAAAGAAGGCGCAGCACGAGAAGGGCTTATGCTTGACTCTGGTGAAGAACTCTATAAATGGTTTGCTGGACAAGTAATGCGCAATCTTCACGTTGTCTTCACAATGAATCCATCCGAACAAGGCCTTAAGGATCGGGCAGCTACTTCACCCGCCTTATTCAACAGATGTGTCCTTGATTGGTTGGGCGACTGGACAAACACAGCCTTGTTCCAAGTAGGAAGAGAACTCACGGTAAAGGTTGACCTGGAAAATACGGCTTGGAGGCTACCACTGGAATTCCCTGTGGCATTTGACGAAATCAATCCTGCAACTTTGACGCATCGGGATGCAGTAGTCAACGCATTTGTTTTCGTTCATCTCACCCTCCACAAGGCTAACAAACGCCTGGCCAAACGTGGCGGGCGAACAATGGCAATCACGCCTCGTCACTTTTTAGACTTTATCAATCATTTCGTCAAGCTATACAACGAAAAGCGGGCTGATCTAGAAGAGCAACAACTTCACTTGAACATTGGTCTGAGCAAAATCGCAGAAACTGTAGAGCAAGTAGCGGAAATGAAAACATCCCTTGAAGTAAAGAGAAAGGAACTAAAGGAGAAAGACGAGTTGGCTAACAACAAACTCAAGGAAATGATTGGCAGACAACAGCAAGCCGAACAGAGGAAGGTGCAGAGTAAAACTCTTCAAGTTGATTTAGAAAGGCAGACTCTAGCAATTTCAAAGAAGCAAGAAGACGTGACAATTGATTTGGAGAAAGTAGAGCCCGCAGTTAGAGATGCTGAACAGGCTGTATCAGGCATAAAGAAACAACAACTTGTTGAAGTTAGATCTATGGCAAATCCTCCTGCTGTAGTAAAATTAGCCTTGGAATCTATTTGTCTCCTTTTGGGAGAAAATACCACGGAATGGAAGGCTATTCAGACTGTACTTCGTAGGGAAAACTTTATCAGCTCCATTGTCAACTTCCATACGGACAACATTTCTGACGACATGAGAGATAAAATGTACCAGCGCTACATGTCCAATCCGGACTACAACTTTGAGAAAGTGAACAGAGCCAGTTTGGCTTGTGGACCTTTGGTGAAATGGGCTATAGCCCAGCTAAGCTATTCTGAAGTGCTTAAGAAAGTTGAGCCGCTCAGAGAAGAGTTGAGGAGCTTGCAAAACGCAGCGCAAACTAATCAATCCGAGGCGAAGCAAGTGCAAGATGATATTGAGCGGTTGGAAAAGCAAATTATTGGCTTTAATTCTGTTCTATATGGCTCGAAATTGACATCAGTTAAGGATCACACGCAGCGACTGGACATCATAACGAAAGACCTCTTCAAAGTTTGTTCAGATCGTGTAACCCGAGGGATGTTGCACATCGACAGACTGCCATTTGCCATCCTCCTGTCACGAATCTTTTCTAAAGGAATTTTCGAACAGGCATTCCAATTGTTTTTGAGATTTAAGGAAGGTGTCATCCCCTGCACCAAGGCATCGGCGCCATCCTTCCTTGGTCAGGAGCAGGTTGAGGGCATGCTTCGTCTGCAAATGAAAGTTTCAGCTTTTAAAAATCTTGCTGCGAAGGTAGACAACTCAGATTTCAGCACTTGGGTCCGTCATCCTACTCCAGAAACAAATGTTCCCATTCTATGGGAAGAAAGTGGAGCAGGAGATATGGCAGAGTCTACGAAGAATGTTTACAAGCTCTTGATCATTCAAGCCTTCCGACCGGATCGGGTTGTTGCAATGTGTGCTGTTTTGGCGGAGGAAGTATTAGGAAATGACTTTATTCCAACTGGAGATGTAGATTTGGGTACGATCGTAGATACGGAGGTGACCAGTCGAACTCCTGTTTTGCTTTGTGCAGCGCCTGGATTTGATGCTTCCGGAAGAGTGGATGATCTTTCAGCGCAAAAAAGCCAGACTCTTGTATCCATCGCTATTGGGTCTGCGGAAGGATTCACTCAAGCGGATCAAGCGATTGCTTCTGCTGTAAAAACTGGAAGGTAAGGGCAATATGATGAAATATAGCAAACATTAATATAAAAATACGAGAATGATGAATGGCGCAGGGGTCCTGAAATCAGCCATACTGTGGGCTGAGGGCGATTTGTTACAGAAAGTCTGAAACCAATCGCTCGACAAAAGTGCCGCTAGACTGACCACTAAATGCTACCGTTTAAATAAAAGGATTTACATGGTAGATGGTATTCTTAACATATTTTGTTTGTTTTTTACTTCGTAGGTGGGTACTTCTCAAGAACGTCCACCTCGCTCCACAATGGCTTCTTCAACTGGAAAAGAAGCTGCATTCATTACAGCCGCATGCTTCTTTCAGACTTTTCCTGACGATGGACATTCACCCCAAAATCCCAGTGAATCTTTTGCGTGCTGGTCGTGTCTTCGTATTTGAGCCTCCGCCAGGTATCAAGGCAAACCTTCTTCGCACCTTTAATACTGTACCCGCTAGCAGAATGATGAAAGCACCGAATGAGCGCGCAAGACTCTATTTTTTGGTTGCATGGTTCCATGCCGTGGTTCAAGAGCGTCTCCGTTACGTGCCTTTAGGTTGGGCAAAGCATTACGAATTCAACGAGGCTGATCTTCGCGTCGCTTGTGACACCTTGGATGCCTGGATTGATGCTACAGCAATGGGAAGAACTAACCTGCCACCGGACAAGGTACCTTGGGATGCATTGAAGACACTCCTTTCAGAAACTATCTACGGAGGAAAGGTGGATAATGAGTTCGATGCCAGATTGCTCTCGTCTTTTGTCCATCGTTTATTCACCCCAAGAAGCTTCGAATCTGAGTTTTTATTGGTGGCAAATGCGGAAGGCGGGGATATCTCAATGCCAGACGCGCTGAGGAGGGATCAGTTTTTGCTATGGGCAAATGGACTGACTCATCGACAAACACCAGCATGGCTTGGACTGCCAACACATGCAGAGAAAGTGTTGCTAACAAATCGAGGTGCCGAGATGGTATCAAAGTTGTTGAAAATGCAAGTTGTCGAGGATGACGAGGATCTTACGGCGAAGGAAACAACTGGAGATATTGAAGGACACGGAGCTGCTCCAGCTTGGATGAGAACATTAAGGGTGTCTGCGGAAGAATGGCTCAAGTTGCTACCTGCAAAGTTGTCTCCACTCAGAAGAACGGCAGATAACATCAAGAGACCACTGTATCGATTCTTTGAAAGAGAGGTTTCTGCTGGCTGTAATGTACTGGAGACTGTACAAGGGGATCTGAATTCTGTTATATTAATCTGTCAGGTAGGTTTGGAGTCATTTTGCATCGATTAGATCAGTGTATTAATTTTTTAATTAAGTTTCACTAACAAAAAATTAAATTACCTCACAGGGAGAAAGAAAGCAAACCTCGTACCATAGAATGCTGATTTCGGAACTTGTTCGAGGCATTATTCCCGAAAGTTGGGGTGGAAGATATTCTGTTCCACGAGGATGTACTGTAATCAATTGGATAAATGATTTTGCTGCAAGGGTTGAACAACTGATTACAATATCTCAAACAGTACATCTGGAAGGTGCTGAAAGTCTTGAGGTATACCAGGAAAACTATTTTACTGGCACAGCACCACAACATTTTATATTCAAATAAAAAATCGGTTTTATTTTGATTTTAGGCACAACCTATATGGTTAGGAGGATTATTTAACCCGGAAGCATATTTTACAGCCACAAGACAGTGTGTTGCCCAAGCAAATGGATGGTATAGTTTAATATTTTAATTGCTAAATTTTATTTGTCATATGCATTTTGTCAATCAAGTTTGGCCAAGGTTTTCTCACGATATCTTTGTGACACAGGTCAATCGAAGAGCTCATATTGGACATCGTTGTAGCGGGGAAAAAGCGGGAGAACTTTGTTCTTACTGGATTGAAACTTCAAGGTGCCGTTTGGAAAGACGGGTTGCAACTTTCTGCCGATGTTTTGAGTGACATGCCAAGTGTTGCTTTAACTTGGGTAAAGGTAGACCCTGCAGTCAACATTCATGATGGCAAAATCTGTCTTCCCGTCTACCTGAATTCTACAAGAGACGATTTACTATTTACTGTCGACTTGAAGATTGTAAATAAACAAGATAAATACAGCTTTTATGAGCGCGGGGTTGCTGTTTTGGCTTCAACTTTAACTTAAATGTTACCAATTTCAATTGTTTAGTTGCGGGTAGGCTTGGTGTCAGTTTTTAATATTATGAAAAGTATTAGAATTAATTATGATGGGTGTTCCTGGACGTGGTACTAATTTCTAGACACATGTTTATGCTTTATGTATTATTTGTGATATATCCTAATGCTAATCACTAATCATGTTGTTGTTGAAAATAAACAATCGTGATAAATAGAAATGCAGTGTATAATGAATGAATCGTAACGCAAAAAACTGAAGCATCTCCAACAAACATCTCTGTAAATAATAACATACCGAGGATAAGGACTATTCCTGCACTTTTTTAACTTTCAATAAGTCGTCAAACAGTTCAAAATCTTGTAACAATTTTTATTTACGTTCCTTACATCATTAATTGAGAAACTTGGCAGAAGTAGTATACTTACAACAGTTTGAGAAGCTAAGTACTTGAAAAAATATTTATACCAGAGAAACATGGTTAATTCGGTGGTTGTTCTTTTCCTCACATATCAAAACTTGTACAGCAGAACAACACGTATTAAATACTTGCCTCGCAGCAGCAATTATCCGCTCTAAATTACATACTTATAAATGTAATCAATCACTTCGATTTGTCACTTACTCAATTATCCCAAACATGAACTGCTACCAAAAAGAAATCAGCATGCACTTAATTAATCGACTCTTAAAGAATTAAATTATACACAATTTGAGTATACCTACCTATGTACACCGGAAAATCATTTTTCAAACTTCACACATGAAACTTACATCCTCCACAATTATGCCGGGAAAATATTAAGGTTATTGAGAAGACAAAGCTTCTATTGACACTTGAAAACAGACAGAAAAAGCTCCATAAACTTACAACGTAAAACCATATAATTTGTTTGTCAGTGCTGGCCATTAACTTGCATACATACCTACATTTAAATACATCACTTCAACAAATCTTCAATTGCCATAATTTTTTGAGAAAGTTGAATTTCTCAGAAATTTCTGTAATTTACAGTAAAGGCCAGCTTTTTTAGACGAGAAAGTTAAATTACTTGGTTAACGAATAGTAAAATGCACTTTTAATTGCGACGCCCTGATTTCTCAGGCGATTTATCATTACTACAACTAGATCGTCGGTGGGGGCTTCGGCTTCTAGTCTTTCGTCTAGATGATGGTCCCTTGGATTTACTTTTCTTAGATCGGTTTTTTGTTTTGATTCTGTTCCGATCGTCTTGCTCACTATTTCGTCTTGATGAAGAAGACGATGGTGATGGAGTGCGAGATTGAGAGTGTGAGGACCTCCGTCTTTTTTTCTTATTGCTGTGAAGGCTGGCTTGTCCACTATCTTCACTATCGGTGTCGGATGATGACGCACACGATTCAGAGGAAGACGATGAACTGGAAGAACTGGATGACGAGCAGCTGGAACTATCTGAATAAATTCCTGTATGTTTGGAGAGATCCACTTTGTCAGCTTGACGAGCTAGTTCTGGAAACTTGGACTGATAAACAAAACGGTGGGATTATAGTATGATTGTAAGAAATCAATAGATCCTAATTTTCAATAGGAATAATAATTCGAAATTTAATTATAAGACTGTTCCTAACTGCATACCTTTAGCACGTTAAGCCACTTTTTCGAGAGCTTTGGGCGGCCACGAACAGTTTTGTGCCAAACAATCGAAAAGTTTGTGCGAGAACAGAAATTTTGAGTTACTGCAATAGTTGTGTCCAAATTGAGGACGACATGCCACCAACCACCAGGCACAAAAACAGTCTCTCCAGGACCTTGCACTATCTCCAACTTAAGTAGCACATAGCACCATTAATTAAACTTCTATCAATGGAGGTTTTATGTGGGAATACTATTTGTTTACAAGTGTGTGGCTTACAGGTTTAAACTTTTCAGGCCACGAAGGTAATTGTGTTTTTGGGTAAATGACGTTAAACCAAGTTATTGCTTCATCTTGCTGCTTCCCACCTTCAGATCTAGTAACTTTGATTAGCTCCTGAAATTGAATTCAAACAACACATTGTTTCATGCGTGTGGAACTCAAACTGATCAAGTGCAAAATGTCTTTGATTTACCTTTGGAGTATCTGTAGGGAACAAGCACCACCGTTTGTGGCCAGAGATTAGGGAATTCCAGGCACTTGTTCCTAAAGGGTCTATATGAATACCAGTTCCACTACGAGATGGTCCCATAACAAACCAACGATACGGAGGTCTTCTTTTCTCCCCAGCAAATTGGAACAGATCATCACGGAAATAAATGGGTATCTCGTAATCTTCTAAAAGACGATTTCGTCTTGGATGCTTCAAAAAGACACAAGATCATAACTTTATAACATAATAACGCCTTCTATTGTTACACTCACACCACTCATCATCACTGATTTGAACACATATGTACATATTTGCATACCTCTCCGAAACTGCTATCAAAAATATACAGTGGACTATCATCTTTCGTTGTGTTCAAGTAATCTACAAAATATTTCATTTTGATTTTTACGCTGTATCCATCGTCCGATTCGCCACACTTGAAACGCTGATTACGATACTTTTTTGAAAGGCGCTGTGTTACATAAAATTGAAATACAAATCTATGAGACGTCTGACCCTGCAAATCGATTAAGAAAGCATTAAATTAAATTTAGAACAATCAAATACCGAGGGTATCCATTTACAGTTAGCTTTCCAGTCATCAGTACATCCAAGAATAACAACAGGTTTGTACGGTTTTTCGAATCTCTCGATGAATTCGTCTTGATCCACGTCTTTCACGTGAATACGTTCCACTTCTGGAGACTGCTTGACAGATGTTGGCGATACATCAAACTTTTTATGATAATTTAGCTCGGTCCATGCTCCCTTCGCTTTTAACTCTGTAACAGGTATTGCGATAATAATGTTAAGAATATACAATATACGACATAACAGCTTTCAAAAACTTGATTTATACCCAGGTTAAAAGGTATTCGATTATATAATGAGAAACTGAACTGCAACGTCTGACGTCTGCTCACATTACATAACTATCACCAATATAAGCAACTAATAAAAAATAATTTGATTTTACTAACCTGGGCGTGCCTTTGCTTTAGCTTCCCGAACGCGTCTCCTTGTTCTACAGTCTAGTCCTGAATCCTCCTCCAATTCCTTTGTGATTGGCGTCACAGATGCGTCCATACTTCTAAATTACTTTTCAACAAATTCCAAAAAAAATCGAATCAATTTTTTTATAAACTCAACAATCAACAAAAATTAAATGATGTCAACAATTTTTCATTTACTTACCACTGACCACTGACTGATGATGACTGACAACGATCCGGATCACTACCTACAACCTACTACTGCATGTGACTTTTTTTCATTTACTGACTGTCCACACAATCAAACAATAAAAGCATTTAACTCCTCTTCTGCATATAAAAATTACTTCTCTCTAAGGCCATACACATACACAACAAATGAAAAATGACGATAAATAAAATAGCCACAGAAACTGTAGGAGCCGGCCAGTGATATAAATAAATGCACTTGTGACTTTCGATGTTCAACTTTGACATTGACTCATACACACCCTCTACTTCCCACCCACGTGTGACGTGACTCACTGTCAAGTGTTCAAAACTTTTTTAGTGATACGAGATATGAATATAATTAATTATATAAGGCATGTACTTCAGGCAACTATGGTTCTCAACAGTTACGTTATGCAACTGTCATCTGTATTTGATGATCAACTGCAAACCTTTATAATAAAACAACTTTACAAGAATCGTCATTGCTTATCTTCCCTTGAGGGAGAGGGGGGAATGTTGATGATCAGACAGCAACCACTGTTGTGTTGATCGTCAACAGTGTCAACTGTGCTTTTCTTCTTCTTTCCATCAACAAAATACGTACGTTCGAGAAATTGATACAAGATCAATATTATGAGTTGATGACTCGTTAGCGAAAAATGTGTACCAAAAGAGGAACGACTTGTCTGTCTATGTGTGTTGGTGTGATGAAGATGAGAGTAGGACTTTTTAAAACGCATAAAAAATCTTTCTAGACCATTATATAATCAGGGCAGGAAGAAGAGCGGCATACGAGTATTATTGTGCTAGCATTACAATACACACATGCAGTACAAAATGCAATACATATCAACACAACCGTACGGTTAAAATCTTTTGGATATACACATTCCTATTCCTATTCCTGTGAATTATGCACAGAAAATGTTCATTTGCGAATGAACTGGAGAAAAAGACGACAGATGAAATGGAGAGATGACAAGCATAGAAATGTGAGAAATGTGTAAAATCAGCATTTACAAAGTCAGTCTTCACATACCCCGCAGAAAGATTGTGAAAATTGTCTTGAATTTTATCCGGCATCTCTCTGGCATCATAAAATCATTATACCTAGTTAAAAGGGCTGATATAATGCAAATGCTATTCTGTAACACTGTTCAAAAGATGGGAAGACGATGAGCTGTCAACTATGCATAGTAAAAATTAGCGTAAAAGTGTAAATTTATTTATTGATTGATGATGGATTCCTTGTGCATTTGAGATATGTGGGGCAATGAACATTTTGGAAGGATTCTAATTTTAAATAGAATTAGCATTAAATTACGTTCTATGTAAAACTTGTAAATCAGATCAGGATCATGTCCTAAAAGTAGGGATACGATAGTAGCTATATTTAAAATATTTTGATAACTGGGAAAAATTGCATTTAGTGCACTTCTAACCGAAGGCATTTTAGCAATTAGCATAAGGTTTTCATTTTCTCACATGCACATGCATTATGCATTTAGCTTTCTATGCTCGTTGAACTTGAAACACACTGGTTCTGGTAAATTGATAAAATTGCTTTCAAAATAGGTAGATATAAAAATATATTCATTTCGATTGATGTAAATGACATTTGCACAGCAGCACAATTTACAGTTTTTGGTTCGAAATCGTATGCTGCATGAAGATGAAACGCAAAACTGACATTAAGAATTTCATTTGAAGCAGTTGCATTTGACGTGCTGAGCAGTAAGCCTAAGTGTCATTATGAAACAGTTATATTTAGCATATCAAAGCCCGATATTAGTCACTGATTAAATTCAGTGATAGTTGACAGCTGTCACGCTTCGTACAATTTTCCATACTTCCACCAAAACCAAGCAGCTTCAAAAATTGTTGCCATACTCTTCACAATCTCATCATCTCATCTCCCTAGATTTTATTTTATTTTCCAGTTGCATCTCTCCCATATTCTCATCATCATCCTCATCAAGGAAAAGATGCACACGCTTGCTAAAAACGCAAAGTCCGTCTATTCCCAAAAAATCGAACCCACCTTCGCCAACCTCAAATTTAAAATCTTTCCAAAGCATCCCCTCCGTAAAATCCGAACACTACCGTGTTTCAAATTTTTCTTCTTTTAATCCCTCCTCCGCAATCATTTTCCAGAAAATATCATCATCATCCAGCCAATTCCTCAGCTCAGCTTTCTATACACTCCAAACAAAAACTAAACTCTTTTCGCCCGTTTTCCCGAAATTTTCCTCCTATTTCCTCTTTATCTATATATCCATCCATATACCCACAAATCTCCCATATCTTCTCTCTCCCTCTCTCATCTTCATATTTATTCCTCCTACCCAATCTCCTCCTTCCAAAATCCATCTATTTTTCCATTCCATTGAATTTCTCCTTTTTCTCCTGTCCTGTCACACAGGTTTCCATCTACTAAAATACAATTTTCATTTCACAAAGCACTCTCCCTCTCTCTCCTACAAGTGCATTGCATTTCACACGGACAACGATATATACGAATGGGAATATGGGAAAATGTGTACACATGACACATCTCTTGTTTCCTCCACCTAAAAATATTATATTATGTATCTTCCCTCTCTCTCTCTTCATCCGTGCTCTTCTCTCAGACTCATATCATTTTTTTGTGTATATATCTCCCTTTTGCACACTCACAGTCTCTCTCAAACCCAAGAGCACACACAAAAGTTGACAAGGAGTAAGTACGTACATAGGGGCTGTATATAAGCGAGAAAGAGTGTGTATCTAATATTTGTATTTTTTCCCAACCAAAAAACCAGCACCGGCGGAGCACCACCACCACCACTCTACCACCTCGAAGAAGGATCAGAGATTGGGAAAAAGGAGATTGGAGAGTTGTTGGAGAGCATAAATGCAAAGCTTGAAAAATTCGAAGCACAATTTCAAAGCATCCTTTTTTCGTCATCATATCATCTCCCTCAAAAAAACAACTCGCTTTGCTTTTCCTCGCGAAGCGAAGCCAGCTATAAGGCAAAAGGCCAAAAAGCTCTTTTACTTTTGTACACTCTTCCACATCCACACCACTAGTGCAACTGCATCGCAAGGCAAGCAACCAACAACACACTCGCGATATTACTTACAAACTTCCACTGTGTGTGTCTCCTCAATAAGAGAGCTGAAAACGCTGAAATATATTGTGAAGCTCTTGTGTTTTGGGCTTCGTCTTGTGTGTGCTTCTCTCGTTGGTTGGGAAAGAGAGCTTTTTTCATCACCACTTTTTCCTTCGTGTTGTATTTCTCCCAGAGTTCAGTTCGCTCATCGACCATCGTACTTTCCTGTGTGAGTTGGGGAGATTCTCAGTTCCTAGGAGGAAACTTTAGACGCCATTTTTCCAATTTGAGGATTTTTTTCTGCAGGATTTTACCAGGTGAGTAAATTCAAAAAGGGATTTTATATTTTTGGGAATTTTTTGGGAATTTTTCGAATATGGGATGAGGTGGAAAAAAATTCAAAACTAAATTCACTTTTTGAGAAGATATGGGGGATATTTTTTGAGGAAAAATATTTATCTCGATATGGAAAAGGTATAAGGGAAAGAGGTGCATTTGTAGGATCGTCATCATCATCATCATGGGCAAAAGCACGAAACTTAGTTTCGCTGTGTGTATATGTGCTCCTCTCTCTCTCTTTTTTGTAGTTTTCTTGTGTGTTACTTTACCAGTTTTCCTTCTTCTCTCGGGTATGCACGACGGACGAGTCCGATTATTGTGGATTGGTGAAAAAAAGTGAAGCGAAGCTTTTCTTCGAAAGGCTTTTTCTTACGCGGTTGATCCACGAAAACGGTAAGAGAGAGAAGGAAATGTGACGGTTTTTTCTCATTAAACATCGTATCGTCAGGGTCGTCGTCGTGTGTGTCTCTCCCTTTTCTCCCTGTTGGTTTTCTAATTTTCTTTTCGCTATTCCATGGCCGAGAGGATGGGTGATGTGAAAAAAAATTGCTGGCAGGGGAGAAAGGTGTCGATATTCGAGTGCACGTTGAGTCTCGAAGTGGTAATAACTCATGTAATTATTGTGAAGGGGAGGAGAGGGGCATAAGGAGGAAATAGGTGGGTAAATGTCAGGCAGATAACAATTCTTCGATTGATTTTAGGGGATGGTTGATTTGATGTTGGTGGTAATATGTTATCAGGTCATAATCAACACAATAGATAGATGGCTAAAATTCCTTATGAACAATCCTTGGGTGGTCTAGGATAGGTCTAGGTCTAGTGGTTTTCATTGAGACGGATTCATGAGCGGTGGTGAAAGTGAAATTCTTATATTTCGATTACGTATTGGCTTGACGCTTCATGATATAACATTATGCATTATGCATCATTTACATACTGAGATGGTAGGTGGTAACAACGATGGCGGCAGTGGCGGCGTACACTTCTAAAAATATATTTTTTGCAATCCTCATTGTTTGCAATTTGCAATCTTAAAACTCGAATAGTTGTGCATTCCATGTCTATGTATACAACAGTGTAGGGTCACTTGATTGCATCCCGTTAGTTGTTCTTTTCTATCTCAGCTAAGAAATCTAGTAATCAAGTGGTGGTTGTGTATGTGTTGTTGTGGTACACACGGTGCAGCTTCTGGCAGAAGTAGCTTCGGCTTTTGCGTTTCGTGTCAAGTTAGATGACTGTTTTGTAATTGTAGAGCATATTAATATGACATAATACGGCATACTTCTTTCCTTCTTTTTTGTTGTTGTTTTTGTTACGATTGGATATGTACACAGCTCAGTGGCGTGTGTTCGTAAGGTTGTAGTTAGGCTGCTGAGGGGATCAAGCAGGGTTGCTGGCACGAATCTTGTTTCCAGCTTTTGTATGGCAATGTTGTTGTGAGGTTAGGCTTGATGAGAGAAGAGCGAATAAGCGTGTGTCACAGATACTGCACGAGTAGAAGCAGAGATAGTGGAATAGCAACGTACGAACTTGGAAGCTGTTCTTTTGTCGTTGGTGCATTTAAAGAGAGGATATACCTACCTTAGGACAAAAGATTCGTGCATTCACTTGAAGCAGTGTATCCACTAGGTGCGCAATACTTGACTGGTTGTAAATTCAAGTAGATAAGCTGCTAAATTAAAGTTGCTTATCAATTAAAGAGCGAGGAAGGTCAGGAGGGAAAAAAAGATTAGTTGAAGCATGTGAATTTCTCTATATAGGTCTTTTTGCTTTGTATTGTTCCAAGAAAGTTTTGGGGTGACGTGAGACACGTCAAACAGATTTTTGTGTGCTGGATTGATATGTTGTACATTGAGTTTTTTTGTAACGTTTAAAAGTTGCTACGCGAGTTGAAACCGTGAAAAAGTACCATGTCTGACGACGCCGGTGCGGATACCAAGAAACGACGGGGACGCCCACCAAAGGCGGATTCCGGTGAGAAAGCTAAACCTGAGAAGCGAGGTCGTCCTAAGGATGATGGGGACAGCGGACCACCAGCTAAGAAGGGCCGTGGCCGTCCTAAGGGAAGTGGACGTAGGAAAAAGGGAAGAAAGAGCTCACCGAAGAAGGTAAGATGTGTTCCTGAATTTAGTTCCTGATTGGGTAGAAGTTGAAGGTGTGTTTGGCTTTTTACTAATCGTAAGTCGATCGATTTCGATTTTTTGCAGACCGTAACTGCTGCTAGTGGCCGTGGTCGAGGAGCCGGTCGTCCCAAGAAGGCAGCTCCAGCAGAAGAGCCTGAAAAGTCGGAGCAATCTAGTGGAGGTGAACAAGAAGGGGATGATGACGAGTAAACTTGAGAGGACGTGTTTTTTACAATGAAATCTATTACACTTTTTTTAATAAAAAGAATACACAAAATGATCTTTTCTTTGTAGACAATGGAAAAATTGAAGTAGGAAGTGTTAGATGTTTAGGATGATTCGACATAAACTCTGAACTATGTAAGAGTTAAAATGATATTGATAATAAGATACCAAGTAATTGTTACTTTTTCTGAAAATTTGCGTATATGTTAGATGCATTATAAAATTGTTAACTACAGTGTTTTACTATATTTACGGCTACCCTACGTTTGATTATGGTAAAACTTAGTATATATAAGAATAAGAACTTGAATAAGAAAGCAAAATGCGACAACGTGTTCTTTGAGTTTTTATTAGTTTAATAGACTATTCGTGTAATTTGTTTAATGATATTTTTGTGCGTAGTTTAACTTGATGAAAACAAGTACTATGAAATACATTTACAGGCCGACGTGTTTACCCATCAAAACCTAAACATCTTTGATCTGATGAAATGTCGTGTCCACAAAAATTCAAGTTGTATGAGTAAAGTATGTGTATTGTCATTTTAAGATAATGGACAATTTTTTTTAGAAAAAAAATTTGCATTAGGATTAATTTAATAAAATGTATCAACTACTTAAAATAGTATTTCTACGAGGGTAACCATTATTATAGTCCAGAAGAGCAAGCGAGAATTTATTGAGACTTTGTGTTTTTTGTTTTTTACTTCGTCTAACCATTGTCCTTGTATGATTTATATCTGAGACCAATAAAAATATATCAGTTATGTAAAATAGTGGCGGTGAGTGATATTAGGAATTATTTAACAGGATTATGAATGAGAAATAAGTGAAACCATGAAACACCAAGTTGATTAATCGTTTTCTTAGGGTTAAGCATCGATGACATCCTCAGATCAGTCTTTTTTTATTTAGCGTTCCATTTCTTCCACTATTTTTCATATATAGTATTTCATCATTCATTATATTCCAAGTATATACCTATACGTATCATATTTCAAAATCATATACAGTTTTTAGTATATTAGTCTAAATTATCAAGTATATAATAATAATACAACTAGGACAATAGCTTTCATTTCTTGTTCACGTTTTCCATCGCTTCCATACGAAGAATAGGTATAATATAATCAGTTCTAATAATAATTAAATGTTGATAGTGAATACAGAGCCTTGTTGAGTTGTGGTAGTACTGTTGATTTACTCATTTTACATTTGTTTATGTAAAGATGTCTGAAACTTCAAAACTTGGGTATTTTCACACCTGCACAATAGGTAATTCGTAAAGTGCGAGTTATGTTGTGATTCCATAATTTCCATCATGCTCCTTAAACTATCCTTTGCAGCTATATACTATACAACAAGTAGCTTTCAATTGAACAGTTTTTGGTCTGAATATCCTTAAAATTATCCAAATCAAGATGACAGCAAGTAGCAAGTATTTTTAGCGTGGCATCGTGGCATGAAGCAACAACAAGTGTACCAAAAACGCCTTTAACACGTTGAAAAATTACATTCGACTCGTATAAATTAACCGCATAATTTCAGGAATGAGAATCGCTCGTTTGAGAAGAAACGTATTGATCAGCATATAATCTAATTATACAATAATTTTCTTTCCAAAAGAACGCAGAAGAGGTCTCGATAAAGTTCAAGTTAAATACGAACATTTTTTTACGTTTCACAAAGAACACAATCTATCAATCAATCAATCTAGCACACTAAAAATAAAGATCTTCCACATCCACTTTCCTTACGATCAATTTCAACCCTTTCCGTTTATCACTTTCAAGGAAGCCTAGTATGTTTCGTATGAGCCATCGTTTAGAGATTTTTGAAACATTTTTTTACATTCCGTTATCCTCACTTTAACTTTATTGGAAGGACGATCCGATCCGGGATAGTTTAACATTTTTTCTCTGAAAGCATACCTTGTTGATAACAATTAACAATTTTATTTTTAATGAGCACATTCAAGTTCATTCAATTCGCATACCAAAAATAGTATGTTTTAGACACTATTTCAATTCACTCTTGAATCTGAACAAGCCATTAGTTGCTAATTTAAACTAAGTTCCAAATCTTTTCTCTCCACAGATTTCAATTCATACAACACTCCTGCTCATTAATACCATTTTCCTCGCATCTACACAAAAACTAATTTGTTGTAATTCTTGTTGCAGCATTTTTTCATATGCACATAAGCACTAAAACTTATACAATTATGTTATATACGCTTATTTTTATATGCAGCATGTTTGATAAAATAGCTCTATTATTCTTGTTGTTACATGTAAATACATATAGTGTTGATTTGATGAGGGGCACTTTTTTGAGTCCATTGACAAAAATCAAAAAATTAAATCCTTTACAAAACTTATCTTTTGCAGTACACCAAAACACTTCTCTTTGCTTGCAAGAATACATTAAATTATTTTAGTTGTGAATAGATTAGTGGTCTACACTTATACCAGCTTTACACAAACTTTGAAAATGATTTTTTCCTCTTCTGCAATTTGAAACTAAATTGCTTTATGTTCTGCGTGAGATGGCATAAAGTAGACTATACAAAGTGAAATACGAGATATATATATGCAAACTTGCTTATCATTTCTGGCAAAGATTTACACTAACGCTTCTTATTTAAGTGGCTTTTGATTTGAAACATTGTAGTATGTCCTATACGCTACTTACAATTTATTGTTAGCAGTAAATATTTAACTTATATATTGTTGCAGTAATATTTTTATTATATAAAGTGATACAACATTAATTATAATGATATGACGATGGATGACTAGCTATTATATATCCTTCACGTGTTTTATTTCTAAAACTTGTTGATCATGATAGATGACAACGGTGAAGAGTCACAGGAAAAATGCTCAAAGCCCGGCAAAATTCTTTTGAGGGCAATTAAAAACGTGCTAAATACAATTTACACAGTTTACATAGATATATATACTCCACTTATTCCCTACACCAAAAAGAAAAACACGTATTTTAATGTAATCACATAACTGTAATCAAAAAGATAATACAGGCGTGTAGTGTACAATATATAGACACAATAATAATTGGGTACTTTATAGCCTTTCCCTTGAAACATTTCACAAACTTCTGGCTTCCAAGTAGGCTTATTATAAGAAGCACATTTATTTGACCACCTGTTCAGTGGCTTCTTTTTTCTGTAATAAAGCAAAAATTAATCTCATGTTCCATCACGGTAGTATTATTTGCTTGCAATGCATTTATATACAGTTACATATTTATTCCACTCGTATCTTTCATATCAGGCAAAAATATTGAAATATATATAGATAACGTTGTAGTAGTGTCATAATTTAATACAGTCAACTCATTTAACATGCGAGGGAATACACTTTAACGGGATCCATTCAAAAAAAATTGGGAAAATATTTTTTTATTTTTACAAACTAAAATTAGCAGTATACAGCTATTATTAGAAGTCCGCTGTACAGAAGTAAAAATAAGTTGAATTATGATACCTGTACGTATGTTACCTTTTGAATATGTACACACTGTCGCAATCAATTCAGAACAATGTCAGATCTGTGTAAAATATAATATTGCACCTTCAGCGGAATTCTAAAATGTAAACTGCTAAATCACTGGTTGTGATTTAGGCGTGATATACGACGTGGCAAAAGAAATCGATTTTCTATTTGCAGTAATGTTTTAGCGTCTCTACTATATAGTATCATTTTTAACAGTACATTAGTTACACTTTTAACTTGAAGCAACTCTTTCAGTAAATACAACGTGCACATGAATACAATCAGTAAATCTTACTGTATATGTAATTCATCAAATACATAATCAATAATCACAATGATTAGAATAGCGTATGGTTTTCATCGTCAATTATGAGATTTCAAGTGACAACAAGAGGAGTACCCACATGCGTATTTTCTCTTTATAGTCCAGTAAAATTGATATAGTAAAAGTTCTGTTTTAAGGAATTACAAGCTATACTGCGTGCTACACAACATCGACGGACGTAGACTGTTTTACGATCTGAGTGAATTAATAGAGAATTCTACTCCTGCTTGTATTGATGTTACAGTTACAACATCAATCAAAGCCAGCGTTGACAGTTATTAAAAAATCTTTAGCGTAATTCTTCGTTTAAGTGTAAGTATATCACTGAACGTGCGAAGCAGCCGAGTTTGGAGAATACGCACTAGCAGGTAAAACGTTAGGACTGTTGGTCGAGTTAGAGGAAGGTGGGCCTGCCCCCACCTGCTGGGGTTGAAGCGTTTGCATGCCTGGTATCAGCATCCCTGCTTGAAGTTGGTACTCTGGAGGGAGTATCGGATTTGGTGTTGCTCGGTCACTTGCCGTTCCTGGAGCTGGAGAAGGTACTGCAGCCATATGCCACTGAGGTGCTCCCATATTGCTGTAGGGGGAACCCCCATACAACATTTGGCCGGGTCCAGGGGATATACTCGGTCCGGGCATGTATCTCATGTTCTGAGGAACTTGAGGCATTAGCGCTTGCATTCCTAAGAAATCATACTTCATCAAAAAACCGTCAAAACCCAAATAATTAATTCAACTTGTACTATTCAAAATTCTAACCCAAGTAGCTAGGCTGAAAATAGTAACCCGCAGCGGCTGCAGCATACGCAGCTGCGGCTGCTGCATGATTGGGATAGCCCGGTGGTAAATTGGCAGGACCACCTTGTCCATACATTGACGGTCTTATCGTAGCATACGGGGGAGGATTTATTGAATAATTAGGCATTGGTGCTTCCATCATTCCAGCTTGAGGGTGCATGAGCGGCATTCTAGTGGGTGTTTCGGGAGTCGATCCTTGTCCCCCTTTGAAACAGAACTCCGGACTTTGAGCTAGCTCATTTAAACGCATTGAGGAGGGAGCTATAGATGTGAAAGTGTTACTGCTTGTGGAATGTTCACCTGGGGGAAGGGGAGAAGCGGATGTGGGTAAAGCTGGAGTGGGCGATATGGTCGGAGACGGAGTCAAACTGCTTCCCTGTCCTCCTCCGCCATCACATAAAGACCCACTCATACCAGGCGGTTGACTCCGTACGTTTTTCATATTTTGCAAATGCTGTTGAAAGTTTGTCGTTTGTTGGAGTGGAAGTGTGAAACCATGAGCCGCCGCTAAACTATTTCCATGTCCTAGGCTACCCCCTGGTTGGTAAACCTGGTCCATAGCGGTTCCATACCGAGAAGGAACTTGTTGTTGCATCTGTTGCTGATGGAAAGCAATAGCTGCAGCCGTTGGAAGGAATGACCTACCAGTTGCTCCGTACGCCCCCATGAAGTGACCAGGCGTTGCTCCAGGATGCACAGGTGGAAGAGTGTAGTACTGACTTTGACCTGGAGAACTTTGATTGGCTGCCTCTTCCGCGGCAGCAGCTAGCGCAGCAACAGTTGCTAATCTCGTTTTACGTCGTTTTAGAAATAGATCAAATTCTAAACGGTGTCGTGCTCGCATATCGTCTTCCTCTAGTTTATGCCTAGAAATTAAACCATCAGTCCAATATGTGTTCATCATATGTAGTATGTATTGGACAATAAACAATAATATCCGTATACGACCAACTGCAACTTACTTTTCAAGCAGGTCTTGATACTCTGGATCCATTTCATAAGACCGTCGCCGTGGTCGAGATTCTCCATCAGCTTCATGCTCTTCATCTCCCTGTACCACCACATTAATCACACAACTCATTTAAATCAGACAAACTTGTTATTACATTTACATTATCCATTTGAAATTCATAAACGAGGACAAATAAATAGTTTAGATAAATAATAAAGTCAGGTTAATAAATAATTCAGAAACTTTTGACAGCGATAGAAAAGAAGGAAGCCAAATGGTGCTGTGTTATAGATTCTTTTATGCTAAAACAATTTTAACATTTTATCCTCTCAAAGGCAGATTAAAGTTTGGTAGCGCAACAGTAGAAGCCTATTAGCCAATATTTAATAATATGAACTACACGAAATTACAAAGCGGAAACCCATTACCACACGCATGAAGCCACCATGTTAGCTAATTTAGCCCAATTTGAAATAAAAACATAATTTCCACAGTTTTCCTCGCTTCTTGGAAAGGACAGTTTCCAGTATTGTAAAGGAACACAAATACATCAGAATCATTCATAATTCACAATGCATGCTCTACATTCAATTCAATCTATACATGTGCATTTTGAGCATTGTGAAACACTTTACACGAAATAATAAGCCGTCGTGGTTTATTAAGTGATAGCTGTGCATTATGTGTGGAATACGCGTCTAAAAGTGATGTGCACAGTTTCATGTGTGCATGTGCATTAATTGATATTTTGCAATCATTCTCAATTCTACAAACTCTCCTAGACTAGAGCTAGCTACAAAATTTAAGTGAAGCACTCCAAAGCCATTTGCATTTCCCTTTGCATCCCACCAGCTCTCCAGCCAATTAGCCAATTAACTAAAGCTGTAATCAATAATTTTATCCAGAAGACATTAACTTTCACTTCTTCCCAAAAAACCACCAACTTTCACGCACGATTCCACCATGTTGTTATGAACATCAATGACTTAAAAGGTATGCGAGCGAGCAGTATCTTTACAAGGCTGTTTGTTATTTACACAGGACCACACTCCATTGACTACTCCCACGGGACAATTTTTTTGTTTCTTTTGTCTTGTGCTTTTCTTACCACCATGACCCCATAGTATTTGGCATACTGCTGTTGTCGATTTCTCTCTCTCTCCCTGAGAAACTTGCTGAGCACAGGGTCACTATTGGGGTAACTGGAGACGGTCGCGTAGTTAGCTAGTTGGTATGGTCCCATTGTTTTATAGCCGCTTGAAGGCGAACCGGATCTTCGCGTGTTATTATAGCTACTCCCGCTTCCTGACGCAAAGGGGTAATAGTAGCTGGTACCGTTGTTATTGCCATACTGAGCTGGAGGATACACAATCTCTTCAAAGGAATTCTCTTCAAGCATGTCTTCATAACTTTCATCCAGGAAATCCATATCGCAGTCTATCCCAGCATCGCAATCTCTATCGCTTTGTCGCCGGAGGGATCGTGAAGGCCCAAACTCTTTACGGAAGGCTGATGATGCATCAGGCCCATACAAAGGATTCACTCCACTGTGCACTGTGTAGTAGACGTTCTCATTAGGCAACAGAGACTCTGACAAAGACGGTGACTGGATTGATAGATCTTTTGGACGCTTCGAAGGCTGGTGGGTGATAGGGGACGACATTGCTGTGGAATTGGTAAAGTTGGCAGTGTTTATATTTGCTCTGGTGGGCGATGGCGGAGTCTCGTCACTTCGACTATAATTTTTTATTCCTCGCCGAGACATGGATTCTTTCATAAGCGTATCCGGCAGGTTACTCAGGGAATGGGTATGTTTCAACTTTGCTTTAAGGAGGCGACTTGGGTCATCAAAATTAACACCAGCTTGTGTCGCAGCAGCATAAGGTCTCATTTTTGTTGGAGAAAGGCGCTGTGGAGAGGACATGGCACTTTTAGGTTTACTAGTTAAGGGGTAAAATCCTTCATCTTCTGAGTCGGATATAGAGCTGTCGGCCCTCCTCCTCCCAAGAATTTTCTCTCTAAAGAAATCGCTGGAGAAATCGGACCTTGCACTTGAGCCCTTTGCCCTAGCTAGAGGGGGCGACCCAAGTACACTCTGACGAATAGGCAAGGTAGGGTGAACGGTATTGTGGTAACTACGCTTTTGCTCATAACTTCTACTGTTTGAGGAGTACTGGGGAGGGTTTGAACTATTTAAAGCGTGTTTTAATCTCTTTTCCATCAAATAGGCCATATCAAAGGGATTTCGGGACATGCCAATCTTTCCACTCCCACTTCCCATGTACTCTTCAGCGGAAGGTGTGCCAGGAAAGCTGAATTTTGTGGAGGAGCTACCGCTTACAGGACTGTTTGGACTTTGATATTTATTCCCAATCGTTTCATCATCCTTGGATTTATTTCCCAGAACTCCAGAAGGTTCTTCTCTGTCATCGATTCTTCTCAGATCGGCACACGACTTTGCTAACGTTTTCATTGAACTTAGAGTCCTTTCTTTGCTACCAAACGAAGAGGAGGAGGGCAAGCTTGATTTGAAAATTTCTGACAGTTTAGATGGCAAATCGGCAATGCTCTGACTGGCTAATCGTTTGCTTGCAGTTAAATGGTCTAGTAAGGATTTCTGGTATGGTGCAGGAGGTATCCCTCTAGAGATGGTACTTCTTATGGAGGGGTCTTTCTCCATTTGTGGACTGTTTGGTGCACTTCCCGTAGTGGGAAAATTTGGTCTTCTAATAGACTCTACAGGAGCAGTGTAACTTAGCCCAGACAAAGGGACATGATGTTGGTCAACAGTGGAACCTGCCTCACTTTGAAACTGATTTGGATACGTGGAACCATCAATAATGGCTTGTCCAGCAGATAAAATAGGGTGAACACGTATCACAGATATTTTGCGTCTGCGTGGCGAAGCCACATTATTACCCGGATTATTAGCTCCTTGGTACGTGGATGCTGAGAGATTGCTCACATTCTGAATTGTATGCAAAGCATGCGATGAGGAAGTGGACGAGTTCATACCAATCAAATGAAGTGGACGATCGTTTTCGATCTGCATATGTTTTTTTGTGAAAACACAAGGAAAAGGAAAAAATAAAAATAAATGTAATAAAACTCAAAGAAAAAAGAAACCAAAAGTGTGTTAATCAAAAAGAGGAAAAAAGATTACATGAAAACTCAAGAAATCTTCCAGACTTTCAAATGTAAAGATCAACACGGTCATGCAAAACATGAAAGAAATCAAAACACAACAAACCGCATTGCAAATTTGCAGAAGATGTAATATATAACGTGTTTTGCTTACACAAACAGTTAAAACGACACATGGCTTTGGCGCAAGTAAAAATGCAAACAAGAAGAAAAACACATTGATTGCATATTTAACAAGAATATTAAAATATTCTCTCCTTCAGTTTCATATCAGAAATAAAGAATTAAGTTGGAGAAAATTGTATTAATTGTAGAAAATAAGAGTGAAGATTCAAGAGTTTCGAAATACTGGGATATGGGATTTTTTTTTAAATCTGAAGCAAAGCATTTTAGCTTGTGCTTACCTGTCCCATAGACATTGACAAGGCGGAGGCTGGCCGTCCCAGTTTTTCCAGGTAGCGATCGTCAGCCGGAGACCCTGCAACTTGAGCAGCTCCAGTTGTTCCGTCGACGAGAACCTTTTCAGAAAAGGAAAAATGAGTCCCTCGTTGAAATCTTTAGATGTAGGGTATGATTTTATTTCGTTTTATAGCGGAAGGAGCTCTTACCTGTAATGGAGGACCGGTAGTCACATATACAGGGGGTCCATAGCTTTGCCCTGGAATAGTTGCAAGACATTGTGAAAATCTCCTTTGGAGAAACTCTTGCTGCTGCTGTGCGCAACTTAGAGGCGGTGCAGAAGAAGCAACAACTACAGAGCCTGCAGCATCAAGCTGGTGCAGATTTTGTAGATCGTGATACATACTTGGTTGTGTCTGAAGAAGTGTAGGTCCGATTGGGAGAGAAGACGGGGTTAACAACTCTTCCAACCCAATTACTCCTGTTGTGATCTCCTCCACCTCGTCCGGTTTGTGAGTGACAACACTAAATCGGCCTTTGCGTATTGGGCTGATTTCCCGCCGCATCACTGGCTCACTAGCAGAGACAATTGTGGTATTCGTCATCAGTGTAGGTGCAACTGACTGCATAAATGTGGTTGGATATTCGGCGGGTGTTTCCGGAGCGGTGGAATTTGCAGGAGTAGCAGGTGTCGCTGGCTCTCTAGATCCATCACTCAATGTGAGATCTAAAAAATTGAATATTACGTTTACATTACTCGATCAGTCTTCTACTTTTAAAATACACACTGTTACTTGCTATGACAAGGATTATTTTTAGACAAGACATTTTGAAACAAAGCAGAAACTAATTAAAACAAGAAAATGTACTCAACCATCGTCCTTCCTACCTTCTCTAACAACGCTGACTTGAAAGCGAGAAACTTTCTTAACTGGCGCCGTAGCACCGGCACCAGCATTAGTACTACTCTCGGACAGTAATTTAAGCAAGTTTCCACCTTGACCTTGTAACTCAGGTGGAGACAAGCTAGACACAGTAGTCAACAAGTGACCTTCACCAGTACCGACAACTGAATGGGCAACAGCAGGGGAGGCTACAGTCGTCACTGATTTAGTATCTACAAACGAGCAAGCAGTCGATACACCAGCAACTGATGATGCTGGACTAGCTGGTGCAGTGCTGTTACTGGGTGTGCCTGTGCCAGCATTAGCTGTTTCAACATAAAATGCGCATAAAAATAATAAATAAACATGTGCAACATAAAAATAATATAACAGATAAACAAAAAATCATAGATTGTAATAAAAACTACAGTTAATAGTAATTATTGTAATTATTAATAAAACATAAACAAATATATATATATTTCGACGAATGAACGAGTAGTGACGTACGAACTTGGACAGATAGAGGAGAGAAAGAGAGAAGAAACAACGTTACTACAGTGCTAGAAATAAGAAGAATGAGAAATGGATTTTTTCATTTTAAAACAAACCTTTACTTGTTGGAATAGGGTATTGGACTCCAAGAGAGTTAGGAATCATTGAGACTCCAACCGGATGATGTATCATAGGACCCAAAGGTCCAGCAATTAGTTGAGGTTGCGTGGCAGGAAGATATCCGGTATTGGATCCAGGTCTACTGTTCGGTGGTTGTTGTGAGCCGCTACCCATTCCATCCTGTGACATACTCCCATCCCCACAAGCCTGCTGCTGAGGTTGTAACTGGGCAGCAACAAAAGGCTGGTAGGACTGATATGTGGGAATATACTGGACTGGATTTGTGAGGAGTGGAGCAGCTCCGGGATGAGATTGGGCCGCACCTGGACCGCCTGAAGCAGCCATAGCAATTTGCTGTGCGTGGTGATGCGCCGGGGAAAATTGGGCCACATTGACTGGATGGCCTAATCCCAAATTCATACCTACAGTGACGGCATTCAATGGGTGTGGCTGGGGTTGCACTGCACCTTTTATCGTGTGAATTTTATGCAGCTCAGCCTCCAAATCTTGAAAATCCATTGCTGCTGGGCGGACTTTAGCTTTTCCATCGTCTTTTGAGCCTAGCACAGGTGTTGCCGTGCCCCCTGTTCCGCCACCGACTGAAGATCCAAGAGTTAGCTGAGCTTGGTCGGGTTGTGGGGTACCCGAGTCACTTCCAGGACCGGATACCCCGCTTTCAGTCATCTGCGCAAGTTTTTGCTGCAATGCGAGAATATAGCTTTCTTGAGTGTGAGTGGATTGCGGGGTTGTGGGCTGACTACTAGTCCCTGCGGTAGCTGTTCCTTGAGTACTCGTTCCATCCCCAACAGTTGTGTATGCGGATGATTCTGGGTGTGGTGGGTTCGTGCCTATCATCTGCAGTTTTTGCTGGAGATCTTCCAGAGTGGAAGGTGCACTGCACAAATGGTAATAGGTATGCACATTTAGCAATATTACAAATAACAAAACATAACATAACTGCCTAATTCGACTCTCTTACCTTTCATTCGACAGCTTATCAATGGATCCCTGATGTGTGAACGTGTTGGAAAGTTGAGTATCTCCATGTATAACAGTATTGTCCGGTGTTGACTGTTGCGGAGTTCCATAATCCGAACTAGTTCTTTGCTGTTGTTCGTGCGGTGCATGTGCTAATGCAAATGTTGTGGGATTCATGGGCATCGTCAATGGAACGGTCATAGTCATTGGAACGGCAGGCATTGTATCCGCATTTATCGGAACCATTACCCCACCAGCGTTTATCATTGCTGCAGCTACGGCGACATTCTTCTGCTGTTCTGCTACAGCAGCCATGGCCATGCTATTGTTCAAATGTTGCTGCATCTGTTGTAACTGTATCTGCTGCTGGACTTGCTGATGTTGCTGTTGAAGTAAATGCTGTTGTTGGTGATGGAGTATCTGCTGTTGCCTATTTATTTCAGTTTGCACTTGCTCTGCACTATATATTCCTGTTCCCGGCTCGCCTGCCCCTTGATGAACTTCTTGAACAGGATAGCTTGTAACTGGAGTTTCAATTGGATTTCCATGCAGGTCCGTGGGTGGTTGCTCTTGCACAGGGGTCACTTTAAAACGGGAAGGTTTCGACTGAGAGGAAGCATTCTATCAAAAGAACAGCAGAAGGACATGTATTACATACTAATTTTCAATAACAAAACCCAACATGGCACATATTATCAAAAAAATGTGTATAAATAAGCAAAACAATAAATGCAATAACTGCGCGTTAATAATTTTTTCCGTACCACGTCTAAAAGCCCAGTAAATTACTTTTCAGTAAAGCAAATGAAATAATTATTATAACTAAATAAATTGTGAAGCTTGAACTGGAGTGAGTTTAAACATAAAAGGTGTGAAAATACGCGGTGAACACAAAATTTAAGGATTTCGATAATCAGACTGAAAGATGATATATGAGCCACCTGTATTGACAGAGAAGAGTCAGGAGATTCGTGCTCATGGAAGTCGCTCTGCTCATACACCATTTCGTACTCTTCTTCGCGTAGGCATGAAAGGGTGACTCCTTCAGAAAGCTGTGTGAAGATTACAATTTAGGAAAAACTTTTTTTTTCAGAGGTTCAAAGGTTAAACCCAAACCAAAAACCAATCATTTAAACATAAAACTATCACACTTGAAAATAATAACTGTCCCACAATAAAATAAAACCCATTTCTGATTTGTTAATCCATTATTGAAACCACTAATTTTAGATTTAAATTTGCACTTGTCAGGTTTGCAAGATGCATTCTGTGAAAATATTTATTGCCTAGTAAGAACTCAATTAGCAAACATTACTCTTTCAGAGAGATTATTTGAGAGGATTAATTGAAGTTATCATTTACTATCAAACATCATGCCAAATTCTTCTCATGTTCTTCACCAACAGGCAATAATAGTTCCATAATATTTTAATCTTCGCAAGCTGCGCATTCCAATTTAATGTGTCATATTGTTAAACTGCGAGAAAAATATCGTTGTGTATTGATATTCCAGCCCCAATCTGATTTACTCTACCGCCCCAGAAATCACTGCACCCAAGAACGCCAAATATATTTTTCCAATCGGATTTTCAGCAAATTAAAATAACCTACCTTGAGGTGCAGATCTGCGTCACTTCCACCCTCAGTGTGTCCAACGGCCTTGTCCAGAGGATTGCGGAGAACAGGCATGGTACCAGGTTTTTCCCTTACTTGGTGCATGATATCCTCTACCATTTCTATGAAAGGTTCCGAATGGGATTCCGAGAGGAGATTCTCTGCAACCAGGTTTTTGGCAATGTCGGCTGGAACCAGGTCTTCGCAGTCAAATTTAAATGTGACAGTTTTCTGTTTGCCCGTCTCTAACTGACATTCTACAACTGTACCACTCACACTAAGCAGAGTTAGCTTGGGTCCGCGATCCCCTGTTTTCCGGCGACGTGACAGTTTCTTTTTTTCTGTGCGTCTCTCCCCTTCACTCATTTCGCTGTAACGACAAACAAAATTAATTCAATTTCTCAATATTCCTCCCTTTTCAACTTTCATACATATTTTATCATATATTGTACCTTTCCGCATGATGCATACCGTGGTACATTCCAGCCATCTGTTGGTCTCCTCCAATACATGGAGCAGACTGGGGAACACCACCAGTTAGGATTCCTGCCTGATTCATCATCATTACATCCATTTGCTGCTGTTGGAATCGCTGAGCACTTGCTATATCCAGCTGTATACGAGTTTCATCAATCAATCACATACTATTTTAGATTTCTGAGTTTTTAAATAAATCATAATCATATCATAACCATCATACTTTGTGGGGCATAGCATATCTAGAGCATTATAATATTTCATCTAATAACACTGTGCAAGCCCTAAACAAATATCCAATTTTTAAATAGTATTGTGTGCTCCCAATATATCAAATTCTACTGAGCAAATCAAATTATTTTCAAACTACCTACTTATATACACACAACTATACTTCTATGATTTCTACAAAACGTACAACTGTACAAATACTGATGATATACACGACTCAAAAGGACTCGCCCACCCAAGACATAATTAGCACTTTTTGGACAAAACGACACGAGTATATAAGTTCACACAAACTCAAACTTTAAAATTCCCGTATTAAATTGAAATATCCACCCAATGTTGAATGTAGACGATATGTATGAAAAAAATATTGAAAATTACATTAAAATCCTCCCAAAATCTTTCGAAACGTCAAAATATAGATCATGTCATGTAATGATTGTTAAAATGTTAGGGGAAATTAAATTAATATAAAATAATAATAAACCACCACCTACTTGCAACTTATTTGCAGTAGCCTTATTAGCTTTACAAGAGGAAGGGACAATAGAGGGGCTACTTGCACTAATAGGTTTAGTCAAACTGTTTTGGTGCTCATCACTGCTGTCGCTTGTAGTGTAATGATTAGTGGAAGCGACAGGGATTCCCCCAACAGGCGCACCAACGACTTTTTCAAGATTACTCAAATTAGGCAAACTGCTCCCATCATTTAAAGCACTTGTGCCGCAGGTGTTGTCAGCAACAGCATTCAGCTTTTCAGTTACTGCTGTGAATAGATTTGGCATCGTCATTTGCATCTTTCTAGCTACCATTGCAATTTCTCTGGGGTCCACGGCCGATGCTCTGCGACTCCACTCATCCTCCGTGTCAGTATGGAAGCATGAGGATGAACAATGCTCAACAATTTTAGTGATAAGAACACCACCTCCTGTTGTAGATGGAAAACCAGGTTGCGTTGAATTATTTTGGTTTTGGATTGCTGCTACATTAAAGTCTGATTGTGATCTCTGATTGTTAAAGTTGGTCACGGATGATAAATCATTGAAACTAGTAATTCCTATGAGATTGCCGTTGCTATCCCCGAATGTCAACAAATCTCCTGTTGCCACTGGCACATTCTCTGGAATTTGTACTTGGCCTAGTGACGCTTGAGGGGATGCAAACTGGATCCCGACTCCGGATGAACACGCAACGTAATTGTTGTTGGTATACACTTCTGTGATAGAGTGTCCACGTACAAACTCATCCCCCTGTGGAACACTCCCTAATGGATTGACAATAGGAACAACAAAAGGGGAACCATTCGGTCCAGCTATTGCCATAGGATTTGCACTCACAACAGTCGTTACTGCACCACGATTCTCGCCAACTGAGGCGACAGCACCAGTGTTCAATGTCACTGCTCCACTTTGTTCAAGGATTGTCTGTTGTCATGAGCCAGGTTGGGAGACAAGGTTAGATGATCAAAAAGGTAACGATAATATGTACATAAGGAGAGGGATTTAGGATCCATGCGTTTTTCATTCAGTGTTAAGGACAAAATATACAAGGTCGTGAGTGTAAAGGGATTATAGACAACACCACATTCCAGCCCAACCCATGCCACAATTGTGATGGTCATGATGCAAGTCAGTTTTTTTAAATTGGATACCAACACCATGATTCAAACCCAACGGAACAGGATAGGGTTAAACCGAAAAAGAACAAAACAAAACATAACACGTATAATAATAAAAATACATTCATTCGCACTAATCTAGTATACTATACCTCCGCTCCTTTTGTGATAGTTTAGGCATTGCACACTAAAAAATTAGTACAAAACTCTTTTTTTACTCTAAATTTCAACATTCAAAGTAAATGTCTTTGTCACTATACCGTCTATACCACACCACATAAAGAAGTTGCTCTCTAATTTTGCATGATATGATTACTATTGACTACTTATACGGGTTATACGTATCTCCTGCAAACCTTTGCACACCTCCACACTGCAAGTGGTTTCCGATGAGAAAATACGCTATCCTTTCTTTGAGTAGCGGACAGTCGTTAATATGCAAGTTTATTATCACTTTTTTGAACCCTCATATCATCTAACACATGTATAACATCTGCCTGCTGGCTCCGCTGGACACAGTATCATTTAATGTGCAAATACAACAAATATAATGCTCCCAACACTTAAAATCATTAGTTCTCCCGTTACAAAGACGGAATGTTTTCCATTATGAATTCCACATGTCTATTGTCTTGTATTTTTTTGTGTGTCAGTGAGTTATTCATGGTTATTTACGTGAGTTCACATCAAAGAGATTAAAAGTAGTGTAATAAAGTTGGATTTTTATGACTACAGTTCGTATGAAATGCATTTTTTACAAGCAAATATATATACTCCTATTTAACACCGCTACAACTTCTCATGCAGTTTCAAAGCGTCAAAACATGTCATCACCGATACACAAAAGCAGAAAAAATTATGGTCCCCAGTCCCTGCTATATAGTTAATGTTAATGGAGCTCATCACGTTAATCAAATCAAGTTAAGTATCTAGCACACACACACAAGTATTCGAAGCGTTTCTGATAAGATTTATTGTCACAGATGATATGAAACCAATTTAAAATGCTGATTAAATCGCAAAAGCCCATTTTACGCATAATTAAATCAGCTACGGCTACAACCCTAGATTCTACTTGCCATCTATTGTAATTCATTAAGCACAAAAATACGAGACACAAGTGTAAATAACTTATCAAAACAATATGCAATCTTCACTCCATCCTATGAGTTTATAAGTTACAAAATAAGGACAACCCATGCATGAAATTAGAGAATACCACATAAGATCTACGGATCTAGCTCATTTGTTAACTACACATGCGAGCCGCGAGCCTACTATATGAAACTAGTTTAATTCAGTTTTATGGCAGCTTAATTTATACCAATTGTTACACCAACACTACAAGACAAACACGCATATTAGGGTGGACGACGACAACACGAATAATTAATTTTGATACTGTATCCAAAATATGTTAATTAAATTATTTTATATAAACACAAACAAACCCAAAGCATTACCTGAGGCGACTCGTTAGTGTCAACCGAAGAGGAATGTTCAAGCTCGGCAACAGCTGAAGGAGCCGAAGAAGCTATTGACAAGTCATCTCCTGTGGAAGGCGCCATACTCGTGGTCTCCTCGGACACTGAAGATGACACAACAGATGTGACAGCAAAACTTACGTTGAGCAATGTGCTTGTCTCACTCTGTGCTATCACTGTGGTTAACTGATTGGTCTGATCTTGACTAGCGAAATAAGCTCCTCCCCCAGCAGCAGGGACTAAGGAGGGATCCACAACCGGTTCTTGACTCGAGTATTGATCTACGGAAAGTGAGCTTTCCGTCGTTCTGTCATCTGAAGGATACTCATCTGCAGTCGCACTCCCTATTTGCTCTCCGGTAAGAACTTCGCCACCTCCGAGAATCTGCTGTTGAGTAACAAAACTGGAGTCAACTTGTTCCCCTATTAGTTGCCCTGCTGTTAGCTGTGACTCCACCATTTGTGGTGGGATGTCACACAAAGATGCTACATTTTCCAAATCCCCTGCAGCAGTGGGTGGTACAGAAGGCGTGACCGTGTTGTTAGGTATAGCGCTAGTGGTAATCGTGCCAGCGCACTCTTCGCCGGTAACCTGCCTCTGATTTAAAACCTGCTCCAGCGGCATAGCAGCTGCACTGGTAGTAGTAGCGTCTGAAGTAATAGCAGGAGATGTGCTAACAGCAGAGCTAGCAATAAGCTGTCCACAGCCCTCAACTATCTGCGGCTCACCGAGGGGCACAGCGGTGACAGGCATGGGGGTCGCAATTGCGGCGGAGAGTGCAGGACTAGGGCATACAGACGCAGGGGTAGCGGCGTAAGCACTTCCTCTTTCATCGATAAATGAAACTGGAGTAAGCTGGGATACGCTTGACTGATCCCCCGGGGTAGAATCAGCTGTTCCAGTCGGGATAAATTGATGAGTCATTCCTTGTGGTTGAATGGCAACATTGTCCATCATGGAGATTCCTTTCCCAGCAGCGGATGCAAGCGCAGCGGGTAATAAGCTACTCGGAAGTGGCAACGTGCCAACCTGTGCGATTTCAGCAGAGAGATACACCAAATAAGCCACACACAAACAATCACAGAAAGCCCACACGAGATTATTCGATTAAAGGCGTTATTCACAAGTTTTATCGACAAACAAAACAACAACATTCAGAAAATTAAATCAACAAAACCGTCACATCATATTATCATTTTAGCTTTTTTAGTAAGTAATACTGTTAAGTATTAACATATCTGCAGTTAAATTAATTATAGTGAATATGTGAAAAAGTGGCAACCTACTGAATGCACAAAAGCAGTATGCTTTTCATAGATTTCATGATAATCTCAGGACATTGATTGCGATTTGCGGTGTAAATAATTGTATTTGTGTGCAAGTAGCATATTGCTTTTGGCTCTCAATTCTAATGTGTGCGGTGACCTTCAAGCCTAACTTTTATAATTAAAAAATGCAACAACGCTGCACACACGTCGTTCATACAAACAGAAAGCCATATAAAATGAGACATTTCCTGGATATTATTTTTTGTTTCGTACTTCCGTCTTTCGTAGCAAAAGCGGTAAAAGATATATATTTCCATACCTGCTGAGGATGATGTAAAGGAACAACTACGCTTGGCCCTGTATGCATAATTTGCTGAGAGCCAGGGTAGCCAGTAACGTACAGCTGGGCCGGGGTAGTTTGGAAAGCTGCAAACTGTTGGTCACCAACATTCAAAGCGTAGGTTGGGGTACTTGTGGTATACACGCCTTGTATCCCTTGCTGACTAGTTGCTACTGCCGTCGGCGCACCGAATGCCCCCGCAGCTGCCACTTGGAAGGCTGGCGCAAGGTAGCTTTGCGTATACAGTTGTTGTTGCTGCTGTAACTAGAAAGAGAGTCGAGAGAATGTGAACCAGATGCGGTTACTTTTTCTAACGAACCATTTGGTGATTTTACAGTTGGAATTAGATAAAAAGTTAAACTGTGGCAAATTGTCATATAGGTATGATCATTGAATGATGTTCTGGCAATTTTCAACTCTCAACATTGCATTGTTAGAAAGACCTGAAACATGTCGACTTGAAAAATACCTTTCTTGTCTGCATGACCGGCTCATTTAGTTCTAATCCATGATGACTTCCAGATCGACAAGATAAAAACATTGCATGAATGATTTATCTTGCTTTCTGCTGACTTTACGCTGATAAAGACTATTGTGATTAACTTATCAATTTAGTATCGCGGACTGCGGAACAGAATTCCATCGACAACGTACAACGGTAATTGATAAGTTTAAAAAAATATTCGGTTGAGGTGACAGACATTTTAAGATAGAAAATAATATCTAGTTCCAGCATATTATCGCATTCATATTTTTAAGAAATTAACAGACCATTGCGTAAAATCACTAGAAATTCTTACCTGGGGTTGCAGATAAATCGCTTGACCTTGAATTAAATGCTGATGATCTGCGGTTTGCATCGTCACGTAGCCTGAGTCAAGCTGGAGATCTGTTTACGAAAAAATATCGTTAATTTTTGACGCATTAGTTATTAGCTCAGCTAAGAGACGGTTTTTGTCTCTCAATTATCACCGGCTATTGCAAGAAAGTTTTTATTATCGCCTTTTGATGATACGATATAAATTAGTAAACAAAAATAATGAAGACTACAGAAAGCTGGAGACAGTAACTGCGCACACTATCATTCACTAAGTTTGATTACATTACGTAAATGACCCCAAACATGGCACTTTATGGTAATTTGCCGGTCTTTTCGACAATCTAAAAGGTACTATAATTCATTTAGTTAAAAGTCAGTGAGCTCGTTTTTCTAAGAAGGATAGTTAGCAGCGTTTTAAAAACATTTCACAACAGAGCGAAATATGGTTCGCGTCATCTGCTTGATAATTAAAGCTGAAAAGAGCCGCTGAATGGCAAGACGGATGGAACTCATCCACCCTGACGAAAAATTGGCTACACTCGTTTAGTCATGCTATAAAGGAACTAAAGCTATAATTAGTACAGCGTCGCGAATCGCGATGGACAGGAAGTCCTTTGAAACATGATGAAAACAATATAAAAGAACAAGTGTCAGTAAACAAAAAAAGCTATAAAAAATATTGGGAACTGTAGCAAAGAAAAGAAACGAGACGACTAAATGGGCTTATAAATTCCAGACAGACAAAATGGTTAGTTAAGAAAATTAAGATTTTGAGTTGACGCTGACCATGTAAGCTATCGTGGTATGAATTCACCAAGTTGGGATCATTAACAGCACAATTAAACGTTTCAGATTGGGTTCCATCAGTTGTAGCCTGAGGCGGAGAAGAGAAATTAGGGGGTTGGCATTCCAGCTCCTGTATATTATTTTCACAAGCAGGCACTTGAGGATGCTGTTTATTATCAAGGTGGTACTCACTCGTAATCATTTGCGCTTTTCTCCTCTCATCTCGATCCCGGATTAATGCCATCACTTGAGTTTTCAACAGTTTTGCTACGAGCTTAGTGTCCTCTTCAACTAGTAATCCATTCTTCGCCTAAAATACAGCAATCGGAAAAATTTAAAGTTGAAGATTAACACATTTCAAATTAACTGTTAAATAGCACAGTTAGCTCTCACAACGACAATTAAGTACAATAGAATGTACAGTATGAACTATTTGAGTTACAACTCCCAGCGACTTACCATTTCCTGCGCTACGTCTTCCACAATATCGCGATCAATATCGAATTCAAACTGAATTGCTTCGTTTTCCCTATACTTGTTATTCCTTTTCTTAGGATCGACGACACGAAGACGAAACTCTACCTTGTTGGCGTCTGTCTTTTCATCTCCTTTACTAACTAGTTCTATTTTGAGACCAGGATCCTCTGCGAAAAACTCATGATTTAATAATTCTTTTACTCCAGGCCGCTCCTCTCTAATTAATCGGATGCATTGATCGATAATTTCTTTGATGTCAGGAGTCTCTATCTTTTCGAAGCTATTGGGACGCACTCCCTGAAAGAATATAAATCAAAACGTGACCACATGTAGGTAAATATATCTCTTAAGTGAACCCTCACTTCACATAATCTTGGGAATCTTACCGAGACAACTTTTTTATAGATCTGAGCTGGTCCAGTACACTCTGAATATGGATACTCCGAAGTAGCCATTTCAAGCATACACATTCCAAAGGCATATACATCCACACTCTCATCATAGTGCTCTTCATACATTTCCGGAGCCATAAACTCCGGGGTGCCAATAATCGACTTTGCGAACGAGCGATTCTTTAAAGTGGCTAAGCCCAAATCTCCTATTTTAACAGAACCAGTGGTCCCAGAAATAAATATATTGTCGCATTTTAAGTCTCTATGGATTATAGGAGGGGTGCGCGAGTGAAGGAAAGATAGTCCTTTTAGGATTTGACGACACCAGGACTTTAAAACTTTAGGATTAATCTTCTTAAAACGTCTTAAATACCTAAACAAAGTATAAACATGAATCTGAGAAACTAGAAACACAGTTAGCAGAGAATTACTAATGCGGTAGAAAAAATTAAGCAAGAGTTACTTACATTTTTAATGTTCCTGAAGTCATAAGTTCAGTGACTAATACGATACATTTCTTTTTTCCTGAAGCTTCCCAGTAATCGTAAAACCGTACAATGTTTGGATGCTGTAGACCTTTCAGCATTTCTGCTTCTTCTCTGAACCGCTGCTTCTCACTTTTGCTAAGTTTCTTTTCCTGTGAAAAAAATCATAAAATGTACGACTTCCAGAGTCAACGTCAAAAAAGAGGTATTTGAAAGAAAATAATCCATAACAAACCTGCAATTCACACCATGCGACAGAAACACCTGTCTGAGTATCCAGTCCCCTGTACACGGTTTTGAAACTTCCTCTGCCAATTTCCTCGTCAAACTTTAAGTATCTACCATCTGGACTCACATCCACTGCTTCTTCTTCCCCCTCCTCGGTATCACTTCTTTCCCGGTGACCATGTTGATGCGAAGGTAACGTTCCAGCATCTCCGGAAGTCCCTGGACCGGAAGCTACACAGAAACACAAATACAACTTGATAACTTCACTAATCACAGTTGTGAAAATAAAAAAGGAGCACTAAATAATTACCCAAAGACTCTTGTGTTCCACCACCACCACCTGCACTACTACTGAGATCCGTCGTTTCATGATGATGACCCCCACTGTTGGTGGTGGGACCAGGTTCCCCTGATTCCACACCTTTGCCCGCCATATCTACTGAGATTCGACCCTGACTATGACTATGACTAAGAGATGGACAACGACTACTGCCCGACACACTCTCCTCCTTTATAGACTCCAATTCTTTATTGTCACTTCGTTCCACATTTTCACATGACTGTGACTCTCCATCGTGACACGTGGGGAGGAAAACACTATCACTTTCTTTAATACTACTAACGGTAAATCTTCCATCACGTTTTCGCGATCTGTCAACACCTCCTCCTTCACTACTTTTGTCCGGGGAAGTCTCTCGTGTAAAACTGTTGTCCTCAATAATGCAGTTATTGTTGGCGATATTCGCGTCTCTACACTTTGATGACCCTGATGAAGGGTCTCTGATTGAGGCACCACTTCCTGTTGAAGACACCGGTGTAGCCTCAACTGTTGATTTAAGTGAAGAGGGTGCTGACGAGTGGTCAATGAGTACAGCTCCTGGGGCACTAGCACTTCGACCATTTTTTGCGTCAACAACCACACCTTCCGTGACTCCAGCTAACTGTGAGAAACGTGTGTGCTGATGGGAATGTCGTCGACTGCCACCACCACTGCTACTGCTGTCACCACCCCGAGGACTGGCATTAGTCTTGCGGTTGAGGTAAACCCCTGGAGAACAACTACTGTCACTAAATTCATCCCCCGAATGGGAATACTCCCGAGACAACTGACCCCGAGGGAGAGGTTCAGTGTTGGAGTCAAAGGGCGGAGGTGTTGAGGACACGCTCCCACTCCCTCCTCTACTGTTATTGTTTTGAAGACTTTTTCGAGACAACTCTGACGCAGATGAGCTGACTGTGTAACTCCTCTGACGTGGGGAAGAACTTCGATATCCCCCGGAAGATGTTGAAGCGAGAACTGGAGATGGGGATATATGGCCCTCCGTTGGCTTGTCTAATGTCGAGTAGCTACGTCTGGGACGGATTGTTCGTGACAATGTCCTGCAATTAGCCACAATCAAATTTCATTGAAATTATCGTTACATCTACACTCATTTCCATAACTCTATGCATCTTTCCCACAAAAATGCCATTTTGTATCAGTGTTATCCTCAAAGACAACCAAATAGCTGTCATATATAATTATTCCAAATCTTAGAATTCAATCCCTCAAAGCATTCTTATCCGCCTATACGTCCATCCTACTACTAACGCTATTAGTCACTTCCATCAGTTCGCTGGTTTGTTCTAATCTCGTACTCTCATGCTTGCTTTTGTATGAAAAATAGAACCAACACACGCTGTATGCAAAACACAACAAATATTCTTTTTTTCGCTCCCCCACACCGCAATGCAATACATAAAAATTAGACTTTCAGCATTTAAGTACCTTCAACTGGTTCCAACCTACAATAATAGTAGAATAAAACTAAGTTTCCTTAATATGATTTCACTCTATTCTACTCAATAGACTTAGTCTTGCTTGTTTTAGTCAATATTTGCAAACTTCCTATGCAATTTCGTAGTAAGTAAACCATATGGGTAAAACTCCTATTTGAACTACCTACATTTAAATCCTAACCAGAAAGCAAACATTCCCAAACCGCATTTGTTTGTACACTAGAAAACGGAAAAAGTGTGGCATACATATTATTTTCGTTTTCCTCCATCAAATCTCATTCCTTACAGATTATAGACAAAAGTACACATGGAAGCAAAATGGCAATTATCCATTCATTACAAATTACAATGATGTTCACAAAAAAACAATAGCAATACCCATTCCTTTTTATGGAACTCCCCAGACTGGAGTACACATGAAGTCTACATTAGAAACATATCGCAACGTACCATACGCATACAGCACAACTTCCTTTCTAAAACCAGAGAATTCCTCCCACAAATAAGAACTAAACGTATCATATCACAAACAACCTTATCTTTTCCAGCCCGCTATAACGAAAACCCATCAAGTAAAGTTATATACGAACGAACTTTTTAATACGATATTATGTGCGATGATTTTCTATATTACTATATCCAATTCTCATACAAACTGGCACAGACACACAACAATTCCAGGATCCAAATTCCAACATGCCAAATCAGCACACTTTATATCTCTATTTAAACATTTCTATCCCCTGCAAACCCATATATTGTGGAGCCGAAAGCTAATTTGTAACATAGTTTACAAAAAAATCTGTCCAAAAAGCATATGCCTTCATTGTAAACAATTTCCCTCAAAGTAAAGTTAACTGCAGAAGAGAAACTGAAAAAATCTTAGATGGTTATATAGCGTCCTTGTATGTATTTCACGAATTGCTCTATGCAGCAGTCCACTTTTTCAACTAAATGTGTATCTCTAATGATATGCAAGAAACAAGTGACAACTTACCAAGAAAAATATAACTTACATGCAAGAAATACACGAAGAATCACAATTCACACACACAACCTGACATAAGATATGTATTTTTTCTGAAAAAGTCAGTCAAACACACCGACTCCGACTGGCGAGTCAAAAAATGTAGAAGTCTTATAAATATGATGATGCGCTTGAAGCTGAGCAGAAACAAGTAATACTCCAACAGTCAATGCAGACGGCAACCTTAATACTAACTGCGTGAAGTTACCAATTAGCATAAAATATATAAGCAAACGCTATACAACTGCTTACTCTGCTGCACATACTACATTCTCAACAATTCTTTTTCTCATATGATGATGATGAGGATGACTGATGATGATGAGTATTTTTTCGAGTGCACAAACTTCTACTCATCAGGACGAAAAACATTATATTTGAAAATGTGCAGTACACACTCACACATGTATATACACAGTATAATATTCCATCATCACAGTATGTATTCATGATTATATTAAGAGGATCTCTTCAAAAGAAGTAATCCACAAAAAAAAGTTTGTAAGCGTAAAGATTGTTATTTTGCAGACAGCATGCTTGTTATCCTTCTTTTCTCAGCAGCGTATTCAATTCACAGGAGGACATGCTTAAACTTCATCATGTCATGAGGCTATATGACAATGGCCATTCAATGTACGAATTTATCTCACTCCCTGGCTCTGTCCTGAGTTAGTAGAGAATGCGTTTGCCCAGCTTTGGCAAAATTACACCAGAGATTTCATTACTGTTATTCATAATGGAAATAAGATAGTATTGAAGAATCCTAAGTACTACCTTGGCTCTAGCAAAAAGGAATCTTTTCTACTTATTAACCAGAGTAGATACAAATTTATAGCTTGAATACTTGTGTTGTGTATCATCATCAACAGCAGCAGCACAGACTAGTTCATCACTGTGGGTATGTCCATCTGCAGAAGCGGCAGCGTAAGTAAGCGTTTCTAGCTGAATTTTTTACTTGTCATACTACTATGACCATCCATTCAATATCTCTGGTCAGAAGGGGGAAGGGAATATCAGGAAGGCGACAGACTGACAACAATATCGTGTGGTCATGATGGTGATGTTGGCCTGGCATAGGCCAGTTAGAGCTGCTGTTGAAGCAAACTCTCTAATAATTTCTTTTGTACACACTTTCATCATGCGGCAGCGTATTACACAAACAAGGAGGATATAAGAGGAGAAATATTAATTCATCGTTAGTCTATATAATCAAGGCGGACGATATGTCAATGCCTTTACAGGGGAGCTGACAACTGACAACGTAAGTAAATAAATAATATGGTTTGGAGCTCTTGACATGAGATATAGAGCGATGATATGAGTGATACAGAGTTTAGATCAACGTTCGATGATATCGAAGACCAATGTGGAAAATCCCTTTTACTATTGGAAACCAAAGTTGAGCTTTAAACTGTATTGATTATTACAATAGTATAATTGACGTTTAAATGGAATGGAGATGGTTGGTGGCTCCAGTAAGTACAGAATGTTTTTGATAAAAAATGATGCTTTGGTTTATAATTAGTGAAGATAAGTACGTAAACCTTTGAGATGAAAAAAATCCATTCCCCAATATGGTGAGCTATTTCCAGTGGATTTTAGATTCAACCTTGAAACTTGGCATAGTTCAAGCTGCGCCTCGAAGTGATGCAGAAACTCCAAAAATAGGAATTTCCGAATCGCCAATTAATTTGATAAGTTCGTCACTGTCAACAGATGGGCCATCTCCGCCTACAACTCCAGAATTCCCGTGGTACATAATCCCACCACCGGATAAATATCCTATAGCGTCAGTTTACAGTCCATCTAAATTCCCATTGCATCGAGCTTTTGAAATTATCGGAGAAGAATGCAAGAAACGATTTCACTTCACACCGACAATCGAAAATATTGGGCATGAAGGTGTGTACGGAATATTTCAGTATGCTCAACTACCAGAATTAGAAATCGGTTTGGACATCGACATCGCATCTTTCATTACCGGAGCAACTTGCTGTGTTATACTGGGTCTTTATTTTGACAACATTTACTATCCAAGAAAGGTTTTCGTATGGTGGCCAACCCGTTGGTTCTTCGAATTTCTTGAGGAAACTTTGTATACTACCCGGTCTATCAAATGGTTTATCAATCTATCGGTCATAATCATCAAAGTCCTTATTCGTGCCATTTATGGCAGTCTAATTCACTGCTTCTCGCGCATGATTTATTTCTACCTGAAGGAAAAGCTTTGCGGCACGATTTCCTATGCTCCATTATTCGATGACACATTCGCAGCTTGGATCTCCGCATCAATTTGGACGAGCTCTACCATGGATTCTGAAGTATTCAGCACGTACGATAAAATTATTACCACTGGGTGGACTGGAGTTTTTACAGGACTAGTGGAATACTCAATATCCCACTATTTTGTCGAGAAACCACCTCCAGGTCTTTTCCGGTGGTGTTTTGGTGGAGCTTTTTATGGACCTGGAGCCTGGAGGTATCTCATAGCTTCGAGAAGGCCAGGGAGTGTCTGATTTTCAGATGAGTTATTTTATTCCACCGTGATTCCCAGTAATCCTGTTCTAGAGTTTTTTACTATCCGAGTTTATCCTGAATAAATTACTAACGAATATTTTTCAACCATGCCTTGTTCCATTAGCTCATTTTAATGTTTTTTTATATAAAACTCACACCTTTACAATCATCTTCAATCTACCATAGCATGACTGGCTTTAGACAAAGTAGGTAGCTATTATTATCCGCTTTGCCGCAGATCTACAACTCATTACCATTTACGCAAGTATATGCACGTCATATGAAAAAACCATACGGCTCATTCCAATATATCCGTTTGAGTGGGTCTGGAGGTTTCATCCAATCGAGGATGTTTGTGGGAATGAGTAACAAATTACTTTTATAGTACAAGCTATATGAGTAGTTGTCTGACTAAAGATTTTTTACCCACTTTCCATTGCTTATAATGTTCCATATGTGTTATGCATGGAGAGAACATCAAGTTACAATATTGGTTTCTATAATACATATAAATTATAACTTGGGTATTTTATTTCGGTTGTTGGAAGCAAAACCGCATACAGTAAACACACCTAAGAAAATCGACTCCGGCCTAGCCCAATATATATAAAAAAAACTAGAAGCTTCTAATTCACAATAATAAACACTCATATATGCAAAAAGCAGACCCTGAAAGTTGTGCACGAACACACAAGAGCAACTTATGAAAATCAATTAAAACTTATAATCCAAGCAAGCAACAAAAACATGAAAAGCTTCTTTCGCAAAGGCGAGCTCTGTTCACATTACTTGTATATTTCTCAACCCAATTCACCGCAGTTCTTTCACACAAATTCATTTCAAAGGTATTATTCTGCATCATTTCAAACAACTACACAACTCCATAATCTGTAAAATCTTTCATATACATAATATGCCATCCTTTTCCTTATCATCATTACATGCGTTCTATTTTTCTATTATGAGTTTATGTCTGACATTATGAAGTACCTCCAATCATGGAGCGATTTTAACTGTTTGTTTGTGGAAGACAAAATCTGTTTTGTAAAAGTTGTCACATATACAAACTTTTGCGTGCTGACTTCTAAATTTAGAATGGGATTTTACAATGGATGAAGTATTCTTAACACAATAATTTCGCAGTTCCATGTGGAGTGGTTGTAAAAAAAGTGACACAACCAGCCAGCCTGACAGTAATTTTCCCAATTGAAACTTGAACCATGACTTAATAACGTGAAAATAGCATTAAAGGCTGCTCACTTACTTAACGAACAAGAGGAATGCGATATAGTTCTTCTACGTCTTCTACTCTTTCTTGCTCATCACATACAATGAACTTTTTAAAAACTCAAGAATCATACGCCCACGCGTGAAATAAGGGAATAACACAGGCATGAATGATTGTTGTCCATATGCACATAAATGAAAAGATTAGCACATGATGTGCTGTTCGCAAACAGAACACACATAGGTATGTAACCGTCTAATCAGATTCGGTGGGCGCTGACCTTGCAAATTTCACTGTTCTTCTCTACACATACCTTTCTCGCCTATAGTGTTTGTAGATATATGTACATGCCACTCACGGAACCAGTCTATATCAACCAAAAGTCGTCAAACGTCAAATATATATTCAGAAGAAAAAAACACGTTGTATGTGCTGAGCACTGCAGCTACAACAATTTACCTTTGGAATGCCATGTGGTGAAGTAGAGCTGTTGGTTATAGAATACAAAGGTACATTTAATACCGTTCAATGCTCACTTTTACCTTTGCAGCTAGCCAGAGCCACCTCATCACAAAAAACACATATCATCTTGTCAGACCCAGGTTCATAAACAATGCACTGCATCCTAATGACAGCGATCGTGCACGCTGATATAGAAAGATGCAACACCATGAATAAAACATTACTGCAATGACTGCATGCATAAAAAAGGTAACCCCGGGCTCAAGTTAAACTTTAGCATTAGCTCAATCACGAAACAAAAACCTGAGGACGTTTTTGCAATGGAGAACTTTCGCACATGTGCATGAAGAGACCCTCAAAAAGTCATTGGTCCATTATTTATGGTTCATTAGCAGAAAGTCAGTTTGCAATACGCCGTACGAGAATATGATCTGGAAATGGTTGGATATCTTAATATCTAATCTTTAATCTAGGCGATGCACATAATTCATCTGTATTTTCTACACGAAAGTTTAACAATTAATGATTTAAAATGAAAATCTCAACTCTGCAGTGCACATGTTAAATTGGATTGGAGGAGTCATAGTATACAACCTGCTGTCTGAATCTAGGTCATTTGTGATTATACAAACGTATCTACTCGGCAGGAACGTATACACTCTCAAAAAACACTTCCTTCCAAGGTTGACACTGACAGTCACAGTGACAGTGACAATCCAACTCAGGCCAATTCAATGAAAATGAATATTACAGAGGTGCACAGCAATGTCAAAAAACAAAATTAGCTAAGAAAATTGACTATAAAAGTGTAAAGCATGAGCAGAGCAGAGAGGAACATTTTATGGTTATGATTTGTGATGTTGTTTTCGATTAGTTCAAGTCGTACACGTTTCTCCTTTTACTTACACGTGAAGCACGTGTGTGGATTGTGGATACACAGAAATGGTTTGCTGTTATAAGTGCGTAAACGCGAAAACATAATTAACATCCATCATCATTACAATCATGATCATGATTCTATCAGAAACAACGTATACCTCCATGGTGCCATACTAAACTACCAAAATAGTAAATGTGCGAAATAATAATAATAATTAAACTGTTGTAAACAAATGAAGGAAGCCTCTTTAATTGGGATATATTTGATAGGAAAAATCATCTAAAACCGGACCCTTAAGGGCCTGGCTAATTTTGTCAAAAGGGTAATTTTCAGACTCTATGGCTCTTATATACTCATAGCCGAAATCAGAATTTGAAAATATTGCTTCGTTCAAAGTCGGGC
>JAHZNA010005099.1:0-13241 GCA_027743935.1 Sinodicranocentrus sp. ZH6 | reverse complement strand
CTCAAAGCTTAATGTAATCATGTATGTAATTTGAAAAATGACACATGCTCCATGGGCTCCGAGCCTTAAAGAGATGTTTCAAAATAAATTCATTCATTCATTCACCTAGTCGGTTTTTATCTGCTCTCAACACGCCGTCCCTGCATTTATGCGGGGAAGCTCTGTAAAATACAGAGGGATCGTAAATAAAGGGAAGCAATAAATCTAACAATGCCATTCATTATAAAATATTTTACTCAAAACCGTACCGGAAACAATAAATTTCTTTCCAAGCTAGTGCCAGCACAATTTCATGTCTGCTGTTCATTTTACAAGAGAATATTGCAAAAATTTTAAATTTCAGGTTTATTCAGATATTAATCGAAGGATATTGAGTTGACCCACTTGTGCAAGACACAGCAGCTGTGTGTCTGTGCAGCTGTGCAGACACGGCAGCAGATTTTATTTTGTGTGACTTGTTTCGCGAACAGTGTCGTTGCTAGCTTTTATCATAGTTGTGCCAAGTGTTGCATCTAAATTAACAGGAGAAAATTTGAATCAAGGGCTAACTTGATTAAATGCATGTGTGGGAAACAAAACGGGATGAGTATGCCAAGTGAGTTTAATTTTTTGAACAAGCGACAATGAATCTAGTATTTGGATGATCGTATTTTTTACAGATGAAATGGTGCAACAATAATTAGAATTCTAATTAGTTGGAATTTCAACATATGTTTTTTATTACTTTGGAATACAAAACCAATGCACAACTTTGATTGAATAACCCACACATTGAATGCATTTAATGCCCTTGCATCAAACTTTGGCAAGATTCGTATTCCAGTTTATTAATTCATTTCCAGCTGAAATAAACTTGTCATATATTTTCCACCACTTGTCAATTCGCTTTTCTGTGTCCTCAAGTCAGCAAGATATGTGTATTGGATGGAGTTGAATGTCCGAGAAATTTGTTTCTCATATGTATTGGCTAATGGGTAACCAAGCATAGAAAAGATATCTGAAATAAAAATGTATTATAAATACACTTGTGGTGGTGACCTGGTGATTGCGTGAAGCCATCTGAGAAGGGAATATTACATTCCTCCTCCACAACTCATTCCAGAAACAGAGTCCACTGCTTTTCAGAATGAATTGCTCCACTTTTGAGGTATATACCTTGATACCTTGTCATGTAAAAACGAAAAATCTGGTCTGCGTAAACTTCGTAAGTTGATTACTTGTTGTAAAGAAATAAAAAATGTCAACATGCGCAAGGTCGTATCTTGCAATAAAGTGGCTTTGGGAAATCAGATAATAGTTTCCAATTGTATTGAGAACAGCACAGCTAGTTAAACCAAATTTCATTAAAGCAATATAAAGAGCCTGTTTTCCTTTTTATACTACGGAAAACATAACTTTTTGCAAAATCTATAAAAATGTCCAGTTTTTTTCAATTTTATTGAAGTCAAAATTATGAATATGACGGCAAGAAACTAAAGACTGCAAGGATGGTGCAAGATTAAATTAGATTAAAAATTCTACAAGAATACTGTTTGCAACCTTAACATAAATTGAGTGGAATAATATTGCTTTATAATAAAGCTCTTTATTTAACAGTAATGTGAAGTGTTACTTTTCCAAGAAAGTGGTTATGACGCCAGTACTTTTAAGCATGCTGGTTAATTTTCAAATAGTATTTTCAAAAACACATTGAAACAAATTTGATTGCAGTTTGCACACATTAACAAGTCAATGCTAATACTTATACACAATTACACTTTACATTAATTTGGAATTCGTAAAAAATCGAATATCGAAAAAGAATGTTCATTTATGAAAAAATCTTGTTCTAGATTTTATATTCAAATGTTCCTTACTAAAGGAAAAGGAGCGTAGCCAATAATAAAACAGTGCCGTAAATAAATATTTTTGTTACTGTTGACTGTATTAATATTTATATTCATATAAGATTCCTCCTATCGTGCAGAGCTCCTTATTTTTGTCACAGTTTTTGTATATTATTCTAAATGCAATTATTAAAGACATTCAAGTGGAGAGAAATCACGTGGGTTTTTAAATAACACAATCCAGTGTAAATAAAATATTCAATCTGCAAAAAAATAATTAAGAAAAATGAGAATTTATTTTGACAAAAAAATCAATTTAAAATTCTCCCCATTTCCCATCACTGCATTTATTTTCATTTTCAAGATTCCAACACTGAATCAAAAACTGAATAACGGAAAGAAACACTCATGAGTTGAAATGAACCTGTACTCATATCAGGCTCTTGCAGTAGCTAGATTCACATTTATTTTACTCGGAGGATGAAATAAATAAAGCCAAATATCAATGCCTTGAAAGAAATGAAGGACAAAAGATGATGCTGATTATAATGATGATATAATTGTACACTGTTCTGTGCATTATGGGGACTATGCATAAAGCCAATTGGTAGCTCACACACAGAATAATTTCCATGCATCAGTTTTCGTGATAGTGGATTAGAGCCTGTGCTTGTGACTCATTGGCGAGTTCACAGAGAGTGAATGACATCAAGAAGGATGCAAAGCAGAGCACAGAAACATCTTTATCTCTTGTGTTATATTTTTCATGAAATGAACATTCCAGTCTTGTTATTTAAATAAATATTAGAATAAGATTGAGTTGAATGTAAATGACGAGCTCTTGAGGAGAGTATGGAAAATAATCCTGATATTCTAAATCTGTTGCATGTGCAATGCATTAAAATTAAGGAAATGATAGCATACCTATTTTTGAAAATATTTTGTTCAAAAAACCTGATTTAATCGCTATAAAAATGAAAGCTATGTATTTCAAAGAAAATTTTAGCAAACAAAATGTTAACTTTGTAAACTTGCAGGTCGATCTTGACCTTGTTCGTGCTTTCCTCGCCATAACGATTTATGATGAGTAGATAAATAAACTTTTTTCCCCAGTTTGTGTTTATTATTTTCTGTCTAAATAAATAGGCATCAGTCAAGCAAAACACAATCCTGTTTTTAACCTCTTGTTAGTTTGACATTTAAAAATATTCTTATTAAAGGGAAATTGAGGTGAACAAGTAGATTCTTTCTCATCAATATTATATTTACACGCATTCAAGTGAAAATCATACATTCAATGACCAATTCGCATCCACAAAACTGAAAAAATTATGAACATATGAATTTATTTTGTAGTTAATGATCATTCATGTATTGTCCCCATTCTCCATTACTGAATTATTTGTATTCATTTTGTGCATTCCGCTTCGCATGGAGGAGTTGCATTAAAAATGATTCAAGAATACATGTTCGCACCTTGATATTAATTGATTGATTACCTTTTGTGGTTTACATTGATCTCTTTTTTAACAGAAATGTGAAGTGCTACTTTTCCAGTTATGATGCCAGGACTTTTACATTACATACATATGAAAATATTAGAATAGGAATACAAGTACATAATATCCATTATTTTGTCTTCAAATCGCCTTTTAAGTTTGTCCCCATTCCTCACATTTCGACATTTATTTTCATTTTCATGAATCCAATTTCATTCAAATGCTGATAACTCAACAAAAAAGGAAAGACTTAATCTCCTTTGTGTTTAAATGATGTCAGCTCATCCTCGGTAAATGTGATGATAAATATCTTGTCTAGCTTCTTCCTGTAGCTTGCTTACATTTATTTTATTTGAGGGAGGAAACAAGTACAGCTTAATACCAATCCCTTGAAAGAGATGAAGGTCAACAATGATGACATGACACAATAATTAACTGTGCATTTGAGTGAATATGCAGAAAGTCAAAGAGTAGCATACCCACAGACAGAATAATTTTCATGCATTACTTTTCGTCTTGTTTTTCTGACTGATTGGCGAGTTTACAGAGAATGAATGACCTCAAGGACGAAGTAAAGCAGACAGTAATACATGGACAGCTTTATCTGTTGTAAAATATTTTTCCATGAAATGAAGACCAGTGTCGTCCACTAAATAAATATTAGAATGTGATGCCATTGAATGTGCACTGCATGTAAATTGAAGAACATTTCAGAATATCTATTGCTTGTTAGTGTTTATTGGACAAAATATTCTGATTAAAGAGCTTACCCACTTGCAAAAAATGAAAGCTATGTATTTTGCACAAAATCCAAGCATATATTTTTCCGGTGCAAGCGCACAAGTTAATGAGGAAATACGATTCAATATATATTAATATTTACTTTGTAAATTTTAAACTTGTACCTCGGTCGATCTTGACCATGGTTCATGATGAGTAGATTAATAGACTTTTTTCCCTGACTGGTGTTCATTATCTGTTTTTGAACTAAATAAACTTTTACCAAACCAAAAGTGCACTTACAAATCTCGTTTTTTCTTCGTGTTGATTTGAGATTTAAGATTATCCCTTTTAAGATGAAATGTTTGTGAACAGATTCTTGTTTCATTCGTAGTCGGAGAGCTAAATGTTTCCTTTTTTGATTCACACGATTTGCCTTTCGCTATTTTATTTGAACATATTAAATTTTACAAATATTAACAGAAAAATTTGCATTTAAAAAGCTGGAAAAAATGCGAATATGTGAATTTATTCTTTTGCCATTCCCCATTCATGTATATTAATTTCCATTCATTTTGTGAACTCAGCTCTGCATTAAAATCTTCTTAGCTGAAATAAATAAATAAAGTCTTCTCTCTTGAGTGGAAATACTGGATGCGCATAATCTTGTCATGAGTTATTTACTTGGACAGCTTACTTGATATTACAGAAAGACGTGCAGTTGTAGACTCATAAAAGCATCTGGAGACTATCAGATGATAATATTCGTAGTAAAAGATTTGACCTGTTTTGGCTTACATAAACAAGAATGAGGTCAACGAGGATGTAAAGCGAAACATATGCACATCTTCATTTGTAGCAAAATCCTTTTCCACTAAATAAAAACTCCAGTAAGGTCCAGCAAATGAATATTGTAATGTGAAAGAGTTGGAAAAAGCTCATAGCGAAAAAGAAGGAAATACAGTGAAGTGCTCTCATCTCTAATTATTTACTTTTACAAGTTGAAATTTTCTTCATCATTTTTGTGAAGTGTCTTTGGGAAAAGGAAAAGTGAGAATGGCCAAGGTGAAGTCAGGTTTTATATCTATTTTTCTTCTAGTCTACGGACAATATTGTTGGGTGGTGAGTCAAGTTGTGGAAAGTGGGTTAAGTGAAGTGAGCAAAAATGGAGGAATAATTTACGACATCAGCCAGCTCATTGGCGACTCGTTGGAAAAAGAAACAGAGGACTGGGCCGGGGATTTATTGCAAAATGTTTTGAAGGAGAAGGAGGTCAATCTTCATTATGAAACTGGTGAGTATTGAAGCTCGTCTTAAAATTAATTTTATCACATAGCTCAGTAGCTGAGTTTATTTTAGGTAAAGTTATTTAAAATCGTTTTGTCTGTCAACACGATTCTGACGCTATGCGTTGAAGGGTATCATATCATATTAGATATATAGGTACATTTTTCAAGGGATATTATGGAAAATATATCAGGCTTAACCCTGGGGGAGGGATCTCCTTATTTTCATCCCAATATTTCAAAACAATGTAGCTGCGGATCTAAAGAATGTTTACTTACTTTTTCAAATTTCATTTGTTGGCTTTTTAAAGAAACAGAAATCCTCGACTTGTCACAGCTTTCAAATGTGGTCAAAATAATTGAGAAAATTGCATTTCGGAGTGAAAATCCTCGAATCAAGCTATTCATCTCTGTGAGGTAAAAAGAATTTTAATTTTTCGGCTTTCTCTCGAACGAGACAATTAAGGATTGCTTGTTTTTAGGCATTCCATCACTTGCTTCAAAACACCCACTTCCTCCGACACCACAACATCTGATTTATTAAAGACACCTGCACAGTTGGTAATCATTTTCCCAATCGACTGTGGAGAAAATTCAGACTTGAGCAATGAGTCTAGTGCTTTGATTAGCTCATTACGGTCCAAGGGAATTTTAGTCGGTTTCCGTCACCAAACTACGTCTTCTTGTCATCCTCCCAAAGCAATGTTTACAGAAGCAGACTTTCTCTTCAATGTTGCCAATTTCACAACCCAAATTGGATTTCCGGAATCTTACACCCTTTTCCAGAATCATTTGCAGTCAAGAGCTGAGCAAAATGCTCAAATAAAGAATTTAACTAGCTTCAACTTTCATTTACGCATTGACTCGTTCAGCAAAGCAATCCCTTTGGAAACCGACATTGAATATAACCTGCTCCTCCTTCAATTTGGAACAAGATGGAGTGAAGAAAGTGGATCGTCAGTGATTATCAGTTTTTCGAGCCCCGCCTATTTTTCAAAGTTAGGTGAAAGCAAAAGGAAGAAAAGAAGTGTTGGTCGGAGTAGCGTTATTATCCCATGGCTTCATTACGTTCCCCCTTTACGCCAACCTACACCAACCTTCTTGCTGGCAGATTTGGTCAAAATCTCATCACTGCATCAAAGAATTGTTTTTGCTCATTTCGGTATTAAGGCACAAGTTTGTCTTCTAACGATAAATATATTTAGAATACCATTTTAATTTCGTAATACCAACAATAAATTGCAATTATTGTTTGCAACAGATTGGCGGATATTGGCGGATGAACTGGATCAACTAGAACCCGGGCAAAAGTTGTCACAGCCATTGAAAGCAACAGTTTGGGTGGAGAAAAATCTCGAATATTTAAATAAAACAGTGGCTCAGAGAGAAAAGCTGAGAAAAAGGAACGTTTTTTTGGAGCATCTGGCTTTTGGGGGTTCTGATTTGCTCTCACAAAAGCCGAGCTGGTTTGATAGCGTTATTGGCGAGATTTCAGTGATCTGCAGTTATATTTTTGGATCTTCCTCCATTCAACCTGCTACGGCTGTGCAGACGATGAGAGAAAATTGTGGTTATCTTTTTGACCATGCTGCTACTTTACACGGGTGGTTCAATATTGGCTATCCAGAAGCAGCAAAAGCAAACTTTTCGCTGGAATTTTATACCAGCCACGTCCAGCAAAGATTAAATGAAGCTTTGCTGGCGCGCACAGAAATTCAGGCAGTAAAGAAAAACGTGAACGTGCAATTATTTATGTTTCCTGTATATTTTCTTTCCAACGATACTACCTATAATTTTTACTGTAATGAGACGCTGATCAGGATTAATGCGTATGAAGAAGCAATTGGGAACTGGGCTAGGATAAATGATTTTCCGGTTGTGCTCTATAATATATTTCCTGCTTTTGCGCATGAGTCGAATAAGATAACATGGTGGTCAAGGGTGAACGTTGGGGATGAAGTTTCTCAAGATATTACAGAAAATAACCCTGTATATGTTTTAAGAAATTTCGGGGATAAATCCCCTGAGCCCAGCGTGAACGTGGATTCTTGCGTGAAATGGTCAGCGGAAGTGCCACAAGAAGGAATTCCATTTGATAAAGGCTTGACTGGAGTGACTTTTCCAATGAATTTACAGGAGGAAGGGTTAAATATTAATGAGCTCGAGACTATGCTATTATTCGCCCTGCACAAATTCACAACTGTTGAGCTGCTCCCAGGGAAAGATGTCATTGGTCAGTTGAGAGGTAAGCCATTATTAGCATTTTGGAAGGATTGATTATCTGATTTTTGAGGTTTAACGTTTTTTTTTATTTTATTCATTTGTGATTGATTCGATTTAAATAAAAATTCAAAGATCTGAAGACGTTGAACGCCCTGCTTGACACGGACTTTTTGGAGGCTATGGTTGACTTTGATAGTTTGGGAGGACGACTCTACCTCGAAATATCTTTAGAGAGCACAACTTTCCCTCAAATACTCGTGCAAGTTGAGAAGGTCGCTGAGAGGATTTCGGAAGGACCAGAAGCTGGTCTTCATTTGATGGGTGAACACTTGAGTAACTGGGATGAGTCGGAGAGTTCAACGGAAGCTGTAGTGGGGCAAGTTGTTGACCTTGGTAGGAGATACGACTTTAAAGTCGGTCTTGTGGTGCAAAACTGCGCTACTCTGTTGAACAAATTAGCAACAGCAACATCAAACAATTGGACAAGTGTCCCGCCTTCAGATTACATTTTGTGCTCCACAAAAGCCTTCCCTGCTCACAATGAAAATAAGGAGGAGTTTGCGATAAACTTGGACACTCATTTATACATGAGTAAAATCTTTGAAAAGTTTCTTCCCGGGAGAGCCATCTACTTTCGAGTAAATAGTTGCCCCTGCTGTGTAGGAGATTCAGAGGAGAAGAAAACAGAGAACTTATTTAGGTTCTTAAATGACGTGAGTCAGTTTGCTGTGGGGAACAAATTGAAGCACTTCCTTGTCCAAGCGTTTCCGCCCTCCAGTGGCACATCTTTGAACAGCAATTGGTTTCAGATGGAAAACCACGCAGACCTGAGTGACGTGTCGGTATTTACGGATCGTGAAGAAGGTGAGTGGAAAAGTTTTGAAGCAACTTGTGCAAATAATTGCGATTCTTTCTTCTCCTGTGTGTATTTATATTTTTGTTTCCAGTCTTGAAACATAACAAATCCAATTGGCGTCCTCCATCAACCTCCGAACGAGAGGAAAGAAGGAGGCAAAGAGAAAACAATACAAACGATTCCTCCACTGGTCTTTCAACAGGTACGTCAACAGAGACAAAGTTTTCCTCACGTTCTGCGTCGACATATTTTACGCATAATTAATATAAATATAACATGATTATTTCACGTTGTCACAGAGACTGTCTTGATTGTCATCGCCGGAGTGATACTTGTCGCCACCATTGTGATCACTCTTGTAGCTCTTTACCGATACAGGAAGTGCATCACGCGGCCCTTTTGTGGAGCGGGAAATGAGGGGAACTTGGGTGGTGTGCCTGTGTCTGAATACGTGACATTTAAGAGAGAAGGGGATGCTGCCGATGAAGAATAAAGTCTTATTTTAAATTCCTAATAGCTATGCAAATTTATCGAATCCGACCAATTTCCCGCATTTCTTATTCATTGCCAAGCAATCATATAAGTAATTAAAAAATCTATTTAATACTAAAATTACTTTTGTTCATCAACTTGTTTTGTGCAATCCGAGAATTGTCTTTTTAAATGTAAAAAATCTTCTACACTTATAAAATTAGTTTAAACAAAAACGATGGAGCGAATTTAAGAAAATTAAAACTGCAAAGTTGATCTTGTCTGGATGATAAATATTAGCAAACTTGATGTGAGAACTCGAAAACTACACAGATCTGAATCTGAATAACTACAATCAAGAATCTGGAAAATGCTTAGATTAAGATTTTTTTAAAATGAAATTAAATAATCAAGTTTTTTGCCCTTCACTACTTTCACGTGTGTTTTTGTATTTCGTAGCAACTCCAGTGCAACCCCCTGTCCTCTCTTTGATGGACAGAAAAGTTGGAAAATAAAGTAAGATTTCAAAATGAAACTTTATGCCCGCCCAGGTAGAAGAGTTTTTAAAACACGTGACAAGTTACTTATTTTTGGTTTGATGACAAATAAAAAACAATTTAATTTCTATTCGCTCGAATTTATCAAAACTTCATTCAAGCTGCGAACTTCACTCCCAAATGACCAGGAACAAAATGGATTTGAGAAATAAATTTCAAAACTAAATTTTTCACAGGAGGAAGATAATTTTTGAATCTCCGAATAAAAATGGGTCAGCTTTACAATATTCCTTTCCATAATTCCCTTGCTTCCCCATCATATTCCGATTGAATATGGATTCTCATTTCAAAATGACAATGAAAATGGATGTAACCGTAACCCGAACAATATGTTTAAACTAAGAACTTTGCCCTCCCCCTCCAACGTCAACTTCATCATGGAGGTCCCGAAAGAATTAAAAGTAACACTGGAGGATCAACTAAAAGCGTGCTATAAAGTTATTCAAAGCGAAGACGCATTATTGAAAGAAAATTTGGAAGCTTTTAGGCTTTCTCCAACCTCTATTTTGGTAGAAAAGGTTAGGAAACGAAATTTGCAGAAGCACCCATGCTTCAATTTCGTTTTCGTCGGGATTTTTCAGCATCCGCTCCAACCTAGAACAGTTTATCTGCGACTGTTGACTTTATCAAGTTTTCAATGGTACTCAGAAACCGGGCCAAATTTAAAGCCGACTTATCTTATTTAAAGCGAGATTTATCATATTTTTTCACGCAAAAACCATCCAACGCTGGCGTCTGATTTGCTTTTTAAAATATTCGGCAGCCATCCCATCCACCACTTGTCCAACTTTTTGGAAATGAATTCTGGCAAAAATGTGGGAAAATGGAGAGAATCACTTGAACAGGTCCCTGTCATCTTGCCAACCTTTTTTGAAGCTACTTCCACTTGATCAAGTTGTTTCCCGATACGGACATAGTGTGTCAACCCAAATTCCAACTTGGATTCAAAATGCCGTGGCCGTAGTCTTCAGGGAGAAATAACGGGATAGCCTACTTCCCTCCTCGCTTTCCTGAATAATAAAATTACTTGTCAACCTTTACTCGTACGTAGAGTAGTTTACATTTTTTGACTCATTTTTTGTTGTCCCGCAATGCAAGGGTGTTGTCTTCGTGTCTTTAATATTACTCTGTATCACAGTTAAGTATATATTCATAGCCCAACCTATTTCTCAAAAATATGAATATGTTAAATACAAAATTTTGTCACTTTATTCTTGTTTTCAATTCAACTCTGTATTTTAATCCAACAATTTTATTTTGTCTAATTCAATAAACAATGTTTTGCATCATTCATTTCATCAATGTTTTGTGCAGATCATGTTCTTGACGGCGCAGACGATTTCATAAGCTCGCACTTCAAACACTTTTGCGAGCTAATAACTTAGCCTCTGCAGAGATACAAAAACTTCAATGGATTCTTCACTCAGCACTTCTACCACCCTGAACATAAGCACTTTGAACTTTCAAAAAACAGCAAATTTCATTTTTTTAGAAATAACACTTCATGGCGAAATGGCTAGAATAATCTATGACGAGAGAAATACTGAAACACATTGGCCAAGGAGAGCCGAGATGACTGCTTTTACACGAGTTTTTCAGTAAGGGGTTTTTAAATTGCATTTATTAATTGTTACAAGAGCAAACTCAAACAATGATCTTCCCATGAAGGCTTGATTTATTTATTGTTCTTGACTTATAACAACAAAACATGAACATGAACATAACTCATGCAACATTACAATTCGATTTGGCGTTCTCCCTCAATCTCCGAACGAGAAGAAAGAAGGAGGCAAAAAGAAAAGAATATAAACGATTCCTTCACTAGTCCTTCAAAAGGTACGTCAATATAAGTTTTCCCAACGTTCTGCTCCTATATTTATTTTACGCATAATTAATTAAATTAAAATTAAAATTGATTGGCTCACTTTGTCACAGAGACTGTCTTAGTCTTTATTGCCATCCCCAGAGTGACAATTGTCGCCCCCATTGTAATCAATCACGCTTGTCGCCCTTCACCGATACAGGAAGGTCACCACATGGTCTTGTGGAAGAGCGAGAAATGAAGGAAATTCAGGTGGTGTTGGCGAAAAAAACCATCTCTTTTCTCTCTTTTCAATGTCTTGTTAATGTTTTCAAAGTTGAGATCTTCATCGGAAAAAAAGGATTTCTTCAAAATCCTCTTGCCACTGGGGACGAGGAAGAATACCTATAAAGGTAAACAAAAACTAAAGGTAGACCTCACAACTATTTTCATACTAACTACTGATACTAACGCGTTAGTATATGTGGTTAGTATCAAAACATTTTGGTCAAACTCATAATTTTTCTCATGCTAACTACTGATACTAACTAAAGATAGTTTTAATGTTCTAGCTGCGACTGGCAGACAGGTAAACACATAAAGTCATGCAGAAATATATTGTAAAATGCTCCATATACACATCTATCTATTATTTATCCTGCTAAAAGTGGGTTATTTTATTCTGAGAGCTAATTTTAATGAAAATTCCACTACTCACGCTCTCACTCACAGACACGGATATTAAGGGCAAACCTTGTTGAGTCTAAGGTTGGCTTGGCATTGCTCAGAAATGTGGCAGGATTCTTCTTTCACGTTGCTTTGATGAGACAATTATTGTTTGAAGCGATATGAGTTGAAACACATGTACAGACTACTTTTAGCACGAGAAAATAGAAATCACACAAGAAGTGTTTTACAAGGCAGGAAGAGTTGGAGAAGCACATTCCCCCATATTCTGTCCAGGGATCAGTGTTCTCAATGAATTTTCCTGAAATTACTTGGCAGACAAGGATAAAGTTTTAAAAATATTTGGCGGGTTGATATGTCCAACTGTTCATTTTTGTTGTTCCAATTTAATGTAAAATAAATTTTAAAACGCGTGCTTCGAATAAAATAAAATATACACGATATTTCTACAACTATATCTTGATTATTTATACCATATAATATAATGACGATAAATTACAAATACATTTAGGAGTATTTATTACAAAGCGTAAGTATTAATTACCGAGGATTTTTGAAAAATTAAATGAATTATCGTTACAAAAATATCAACAACGCTATTGATTAAACAATTTTGAAAAGGTAAAGGAAGTAGTAGAAGTCATAATACTGTTGCACGCCAGACTTAAAAATCGATTTAAAAAATGTGTGACGACATGGTTTTAGATTCTCAAACACAATCTTGCAATATCGGCTAGCAATCCACAATACAAAGTGTAATAAATATGAACAAACAAGGTAAATCCAAGATATTATAGTAAAAGGTATAACACTTTCGTTTCTTAACTTTTACGTTTCTTACTGTTTTGTATGAAAAGTGACATTAACTGGAGTTATATGGTCGCCATCATCACCACGTCGGAACAGATCAACTTATATGTGTGTCTATCCAGGATCGGTTTAGTTGGTTGGTTGGTTGGAGAATTTGGCAAGTACTACACTAAACTTTGGATTTTTTTTCGTTTATTAGTCAATTAATTTGTAAGGTTGTAATTTGAACTTAATTGACACCGTTTGATTTTTATTAGTGATTTTAATGATTAGTTTTAGTTGGTTGGTTTGAGGATTAGTGAGTACAACATTAAATTTCAGATTTTGTTTCGTTTATTAGTTAATTGATATGGAAAGTTGATATTTGAACTTAACACTGGTTTAGTAATTATTAATTTGGGGTTTATTTATTTAAGGATTTGTACAAAACGTGAAAAATACAAACGACTCACAAAAAGTTAAAACTAACTACTAAACGGAAAAGTTGGTTCAGTTTTTGGTTGAT
>JAHZNA010005097.1:0-73631 GCA_027743935.1 Sinodicranocentrus sp. ZH6 | reverse complement strand
GGATATGTGTAGACAATGGGACAACCTTAATTAATTTCTAATTACAAGGCTAACATTGTCCGACGCCTCTTTTCTCCCTAGTCACGCAAATTACTTGTCATCAGCTACAGTGGTGGGAGTTTTTTTAAGTCTGAAAAATACTTAAATGTATAAACACGTAAGGAATTTTCTAAACTTGACTTTCCATAAATCAAGTAGTGGTTTTACCAAGCTTGCTCACTTTTTTTTGATACTTTAATCTATTTTCTTTCCTTTCCCACGAGTTATCATCAATATTGGCAGTTGAAAAAGGATAGGATTATACTTTTTCCAAAAGTAATGTATGAATGAGGAATTTATTTGAATAAAAAGCAGTTTTATTACTTTGTCTGGAGTTTAATCAAGATTACTCTTGCATGCGAGCTGAACACAATGTGAGCTAAAAAGAGATGAAATCCGGTAATTTCACTCTGGATACAATATACAATACAATATACTCTGTTATTTTACTCTGATCGTGTAGCCAGATACTCGACATGGATAAGATAATAGGCTTGTTGTAAAATGAAAATTCAAAGAAAGAAATAATCTCATTTACCTCAGCTCATGTCATTTCCCACAAGATATGATAAACACAATTTAAGCCAGTTATGAAAGGTATTGTTTTTCAGGGAATTTTTCTCCTGTGAAATAACTAGGAGAAGCTTTCCAATTCTTTCAAGTCTATAATTGATCCCTGATAAAAAAATGTTTTGCTCTTTTTCCATATTCAAAGCTGAAATGAAAAAAATAGGGAAATTTTTAATATCCCATTAACTCCAGAAATTATCCTAAAACAACCTGCTTTACGACTCTCTCCAAATCCCAGACTTTCCCAGTTTCATATTTTACTCGTACTTCTCCACTCACAGACAAACTGTCATTTAGAATTTTTGCATCCTATTTTCTCTCTGGATGTTTTTATGGAAGAAAATAATGATTTTCTAGACAAGTGATTTTCTCATCTGAGGAAATGAAAATGATGGGAGAGTTTGGCTCCATACAATGAGAATTGCGTGAGGTTGAAGAATGCCAAACAAGTTTTATTATGTTGGAGTTTTTCACAAATATTGAAATTTATACGAGCCATCATTATTTATTCAGTTGGCATTCCTCATATATATCCATGGCCTGTGGCCTTTCCCCCTTTTTTGAAGGAGATGCTCATAACAGAAATATTATTATGTTATGCATATGATTCCAATGAAATTTCATAAGATCACTTGCATGTTCCTCGTTTCTCCTTTTTACGATCATTTATAGGCTTCCCTTTTGTCACTCGGGTGGATTCTGCCGATGATGCAGGCAATGCGGAAAAATAGATGGGATATATATAGCTAGCAAAAAACACACATCCCTTTTTCCTCTCCGTCTCCTCCACTTTTACGAGTGTTTATGTCTTTCTCAGTGAAATTCGTTTGGAGACAGCTTCAACTGTGGAGACAATTTTTTTTCGACTTGATCCTCCATCTGAGAAGTAAAATGCAATATTATGATTATTACCATTAATAAGAAAGCTCTTTTGTCCTCTCCTCTTAAGTTCAATTGAGACTAAAAAAAATAAATATATTGGGGAACAACGACCACGTAAAAACAGAGAAGAAGTCATCGTCTGGGAGTAATATCACGCTGGATTGAATCTCACATGATGGAAGGACAACAAGCGACAATCGGATTTTCATGAGAGGTATAAACACATTTTACGAGAGGCATTATTCAAATTATTACGATATCATTGAGCAAGGGTTGTCTTTGCAAACAATGTTCTCAACAAGAAAAAAAAACTTTACAAGCTATCCTATACATATAAGACATTCCCAAAGTATCTTGGCTTTTGTCCTTTTATTCCTCCCCAAGCAGAAAAAACCACGAGTGAATTCCAATGTTACAGTTATGTAATCCACCTTTCACAAAAAAAATATATGACGGGGCTCCCTTTTGAAAGAAGGAAATTGGCTAAATCGATTACCCCTCAAATGGTGGAAACGTGTCTATGCATAAGTTTGTAAGAAAAGTATCTCTTTATAAATGTTCATCATTTTCCAAATGACATCCCTCACCATCCCTCTAAATCTCCGTTTACTCAGTTTGAGTTCAAGATGAGTATTTGTTTCTCCTCGAGTGCACCCCTCGTCCTCCTGATGTGATCTTCATTACGCCACACAATGATGGACCGACTCATGGTCTTGGAGAAAACCACATTTGACGCGGCTCCCGTTTTTCCCTAATAGGTGAACAGAGCAAAATCCTGCTCAAAACTGAAGAATTTTTAAGACCCTCGTTCCGTCTCTCGAGGAGTTCTCCTCTCTTCTCACATCACACCACAATATAGATATATTTGGAAGTTTTTGACGCTGTTGAAAGCGAGTGAGGAAGGATGGGGAAGCGTTATTATTGGAAAGTCATAAAAAGCCGTGGTGATGCGAGTCGGGTTGGAGGAGAAGTGGATGAAAATGAGTATGCATAATATGATACTACACTTGCTCCACACGTTTTTCCTACCCACTTGTTTCGCAACTATGCTCTCACACACAAGACTTGTTTTCTCTCTAGAGATGTGTGTTCCTTGATGTGTGTGTGTGAGTATCGGTGATGAAGTCATTATATGGAGTGTGTGGTTAATTGAAATTGAATTTGCTCAACAGGCCCAAATGATAATAAGGGCTTTAAAGGAGGATCAGTCGGCAATGGAGTGAAATGATGATCATTATCATCACCATCAAAAAACGACTTTTCTACCACCAACCAACACAACATTTCAAAGAGATGTAAAAGAGGCTTCACATCTCTGCATATTTTTGTAGGTAGAGGAGAGAAACTGGTGTTGGTAGCAAAAAATACATATATATATATTCCGCCAGTGATGTTCTTATGTCGTACATTGCAATTCAGCTATTATGTATTCCCTCTGTGTGTTGAGGGATCGTGTTGAGATACAATTGTTAAGATTTTTGCACTCGCCAAGCGTCGCAACCCAACGAAAAAAAGTCTTGTCTCGCGAAACGTTCATCAAATTAAGACGCTTGTCATGATTTGGGATAATGGACATGGAAAAACTGCACATTCTTTTGCTATGCATTCCCTTTCCACGTGATGAGGGCTTATTATCGATTCTCATGAATTTGATTCTCAAATTATTTCCCTGATTTGAAACGGGATTTTCTCCTCTCTTTTGTTTATGCATAGCGCATTGATTCCATCCAAGCTCACTCGTGCTTATTGTTCTAGCCTGAAAGGAAATAAAAAATATTAGTTTGAGATACCTGGGGAGAGAGAGTGTGTATAAGTGTTTAATAAAAATAGTCAATTCTCCATCCATTGTTGTCACAATTTCGGTTATAATTAAAGGAACAAATCACACTTGCTTGCGAACTCGCACGAACTTCCAAATCCTTCAATCCCTTTCAAGAAATTCCTAAATGGAAAAGTGCAATAAAAAAAGTTTACAACGGAACTTTTTTTTCAATCCTACATTTTTCTCCATCATATCATCCAACTATTAATACATCAAGATCATGTTCCATCTTCGTCATTAAAAATCCACACCAGAATATATATTTATATAAAAAACTGTGAATATATTTTTCTTTGAAAAAATCCCTCTCTGCAATGAGACATTGTCAGAGTTTAAAATGTGTTGAATGACTGGCTCTATCCTCAATCAGAGAAAATATGCTTCCTCTTTTTCCTCTCATCATTACTTTTTACTCCTCAATGGTCATCATTATAATTGACTGATGCATCACAAGCCAAGAATGATATGATGTCTGTCTGACTATGTGTGTAAAAAAAAAGAGCATCGCCATCAGGATAACAACACACATATGGCAAAAGAAATTGTAATAATAATCATAATGATAGCCGACATTGGTTCAGAACTAATAGTTCTGTCACGTCGATCCCTTTGTAGTCGATTTTTTTCCATATTCCTCTCTCTCTCTCTCTTGAGATGCGACGGCAATCTGTGTGATGCTCACAGGAAGAAAAGGAATCCATAGACAACATTATCATTATTACATTATTATTACTTTACTCTGCTTAAAAGCAACTTGCTACCCGTATTATTCCTGAGATTTTTTTTGTTTCGTCATCCCTCTTCTCGGCGTTCTTTAGTTCTCATCAGTCAGTGAGTTTTGCTTGGAGAGAAGAACAGCTACTGTATTTGTGCATTCGCTTTGGCTACACAATCATAATAATGACTTTACTTGCATCATGTGGCTTCTGGGATGGTGGATATTTGGGATGAAGAGAAAAAAAGAGAATTTTTCTTCTCTTCCTTTTTTCATTGCCAACAAGTGATAAAGATTGTGATGATGATGGGGATTTGACGTGCGTATCCATGTCTGTATTTATGACTGAGCAATGATACATGAATTCCTGACGATTTAATGGCAATCATGTTCCCGCTCTATTGCTTTTTTCACTAAATATTTCACTCTTCGTGGAATTAAAGAGTGGCTCTAGCTTTGCATATTTTATCTTATTGTTTAACTCATATGATTTTAGAGAAGAAGAAAAAAATGGAGGAATTCCATTCTTCAAATTTCCAAACGGATAATTAGTAGAAATTAGGGTATAATTTTCCAAAAGATTCGTCAACCCTTTTCTCTATTGAATGTTATTTTCTTTTTGGTATTGCTTTCCAAAGAGGGTGTATTTATTTCCCTGTCAATCCTCAGCCAGTAGAGGTCCCACATCTGAGGGTAATTAGAAACAGGCTAAAATCCTTGGAAAGTCAAGTGATCAAAATCCCATAAATCCATTATTACAGCTGTTGACTAAATGAATGAGTTTGGCTTGTGGGAGGAATGATACTCATGCCGGTGCCTTCACCTTTTTCCTGGTGTATGTTTGTTCATGTGCATCTCCCTCGGCTCGGAATTAGTAGCCAAGACAAACAAAATAATGGTTGGGTTGAGTAATTCTCATGATTTTCATTCACTCTACCATATTTTCCGATGGATGAATGCACATTTGCTAAGAGTAGTGGTCATTTTCCCCCATCCAATTCGTTACCATCATAGTCCATATCGCACCGTTCACTGGGAGGATTAAAATCTCATAGATTTTAGTTGAAGGCGCCGTATCCTCGTGGAAAAAACATTCTCATTCAGGTTGATTCTCTTATGTGTAAAAAAAATGTGTATACGAGAGACGTGGCTCTTTCACTAAAAAAATACATTCATGACGGACACGACGAGCTTGATGAGATAATACGTGCTTCATGAATGGACTTGTTTGGCTCCATCCCTCTGTGTGTTTTAAGACCCGAAAGGAAATCATTTTTATTGCCACTTTTCATTCAGAGGAGAGCCCAATCATGTGAATGTGTGCGGTACCGATAATGACTCCGATGAAGGTGTGATAGGATGGAAAAAGGATTTTTCTCAATAGCCACACTAAAATCAACAAAAGGAATAGAATTTTTTCAAGAAAAAAATACCCTCATGGTGGTAATGTGTGTGGAACTTTGTAATAATTTTTTTCTTGGCTAAGTGATGATAAATACATTAAAGGAAAACATTTTTGAATGATTTTTTCCTCCTCCACATCTCACCACTTCTTTTACTTGTTTTTGAGCCAAGATTGAGATAACAGTTTGGAGGAAAAGGGATGAACGCTAATGCATTTTTCTCTTGTGTACTCTCATACGTACAGAATTTATTTTTTAAGGAAGTTTTTTCTTCTATATATTGTGATTCTCGTAAAAATCGTGGGACAATCAAGAGAAAAATATTGTGGCAATCAAAGATGAAAAAAATCTAAATATCTATAATACATTAGCGTTGCGCTTATTTTTACTAAGGAAAAAAAAGAAAAATTGAAGTAAAATGTGACCATGATGGTGTGAGCATCGTCACCATATCCACATAAGTAATATCTTTCCTATAATTTTTATTTTGTAAAAAGAATTTTTAAAGGATGACGATCGTACAGGGATTTTGATGGAAGGAAGAGAAAAAAGTTGTGAATGATTTAAAACGACAAAAAACTAAAAGTGGGAGAATGCACTCTTCTGCTAGATGGATATTGGGAAAAGGATGACAAATCGAAAAATTTATTCGTTTTGATTCAGGATGACCATATGTCGTGATACATGAAGAAACATTTTTCTTCAATTTCGTGATCACTCATCGTCCCCATCATCCCTTGTGTAGTTGATGGTGCAAGTGGCAAGAAAAAAATCTATTTTATAAACGCATTTCTAAAAAAATATAGCACAGTTAGGATTTTATCCGTTTTAATATTGCTTTGCATCATTTCACGTTTGCTCACCAAAGGAGAATAAAATATAAATTTTTATTGACTTCAACCCTTTCTACTATTCCATCGCTAATTGTCTTCAAGGGAGTGAGCATATAAGCATGAGAAAATTTTGAGCTTTTTGTGGAATTGCGTTGAAACGCAAAGTTTGATTTTGAGCTTGGTGTGAAAATGAATTAGACCTAGAGAGGATTTTTTTATTGTTGAGAAGAAAAAAAAACAAACAATTCAATGGTTTTTCTTCTTCTTCTTCTCAGAGTTGAGCTGATGATGGCTTTTTATTACTTTTTTTGAGGAGAGACCCTTCACATCTTTATCTATTCTTTGTCCATATGGTGTTTCCTTCTCCAGTCGTCTCTGCTGGGATTGTACCTGTTGTGAAAATTTCCTGATGCTCATGTTAAAAAGGAGTTGTTTTTTCACAGAAAGGATCCCATTCTTCTTTACTTAGTAATAAAGCTCCCTTGAACAATGAATCCTTTTTTAGGTATGCCCTTGAAGGGATGGAGTAAGAAATACTCTTGCAAATACCTTTGGAGGATTGTGTTGACAGGATTGAATTGTGGTGGGCTCACAATTTAAGTTGTAATTGCCCTGGTAACCTTTACTAATGTGTGAAATTTGATTACTCATAGGGAATAGGGAATTGATTACAACCTTGGTAATCGAATCATGAGAAATTTTCACAGCAGGATGACTTTACATTATTTATTGTACATTTTGATCCTCACATCCCATCTCCAGAAAAAGGTTTTAGTCAACAATGAGGAAAGCGGAAACTGCTGGAATAATCCCTCTTCTGTTATTCTCATATTTGGTCAGAATAATGAGGCTCTGATGATGTTGTTTTTTCTAGCCCAATGTTTCCAGAGAAATATCAATGTTTTTTTCTGCCAACCTATTTGGATTGAAATTGTGTGACGTAAATGAATTCATGAATTGAACCTATAAAAAATAAAAAATAATGGAATAGGAAAACCCCATATCCTTTTATACTCCTTTGCAATCACCATAGAAAAAAGACTATCAAGGATATTCGTATTCTCTCTCTCTCCAGCTTAAAAAATCCATACAAGACAAACGGAAACATAGCATGCGTTGTAGTCCTTTCCTCTCGTTTTTTCTTCTCAAGCCTATTGTATTTCACTTGAGTGGAGAGAGAAAGAGAAGAAGAAAAAAAACGAAATTGATACAACAGCAGGAGGTCCCAAAAGGCGGACGATCAATTTTGCAGAACGAGTGAAAAGAAAGAAGGGAAAGCATTAGACTCAAACTGTGTGTGTGTGTGTGTGTGTGTGTGAGCAAGAGAAAGAAATAGATAGATAGCTGCAAGATAAAATTTCAGCAATAGAGAGAAAAAAGGCTATAAACTCAACTACATCCAACATTTCTCCATTTTTTCTCTTTCTGGCATGTCTATACTGACTAGATGTGTTTTTTCCAGAGGAGCCGTAAAACAAGATCATTTTCTCTGGGAGTATCTTTGAGAAAAAGATGTACATTTCTATATATCAGTGTTTTTTTAGATATGCAAGCTCTCGTTGTTGTCTTCGACGGTCTTGAGATCGACTTAAGATCCGAAATGGAATCGGATGGAGAATTTGCAATACATTGTTCATGGATGGGCTATACAAAAAAAATCTACCATCTTCCCTCCTTCTCTGCGAAGGATCTTAATGAGCGTGCGTTTTCTCTCTCTCTCTCTCTCTGTTTGAGAAATTGTACACAAGCTTGAAGGGAAAGATGCTCTGGAGAAAAAGACAGAGAGAAAGAAGGTCTTTTTCTGCAATTGCGATCTATCTCTCAAGTTTTCTCTAGTCCTTTTGAGTATGCATGAATTCATCCATGATACAAAGTATCCGCATTTCTGATAATATCCCTTGCTAGCGATATATAATAATGTGTTTCCTTCATGGACTTGAAGGGACTTTCAGGCCTTTACACAGACCCTCTTATAGGCTTCCCAAGTGAGATCATCGTTGTGTATAATTTTTTCCCCTTTTTCTTTCTCCATCTTCAGAAAATGTATGGGGATGTATGGAAAACATAAATATTCATACTGAGCGGATGAACGTTCACGGTGGGTCTCGTACATTTCCCATTTCCTCTTGGAGAAAACTACTTTAGCAAATAGGCATTTTCATTCCTTTCTCTCTCCGTCATTCCTCCAGATGGTGGATTTGAGAATGCCGATGGGTAAACCTGATAGGATTCACGTCAGCAAGGGTTTCACATCTTTTCTCACAAAATTTACCCCATCCTTTTCTCTGCTGCCATCAGGGAATTAGTGTGTGTGTGGGTGGGGAGAAATGAGACAGGGATTGGGAAAATCCCTAGATGATTTTTATCTATTTCCAATCACTTTTCAAATCCAATCAGCAAAATTTCCGAAGATGATCACAAAAGCTTAATGGTTTTGGAAATGATGGTTGTAAATATTTTTTACGCTACTCATCCTTCCATTCAATTTTGATTTTGTTTCTCTCCTTTTCTCAAAGTTGCCAAGAGAGTGAGCCAAAGGCATGGAAAATATTGATGATGAGTTGTACATTGTGTGTGTATCTCTCTTAAGGTTGATGGCTGTGTGGTGGAGTGAGTGAGGGTAATATGGGATGAGAAGAGGATGATGATCATGATAATGCTCGCTTGGTTTGTGTAGCAAAGACTCCTATAGAGAATTACATATCCTCTCTCCAGCTATCTCTCTCTTTCTCCTCCTTTAGGACATTATTTTTTTTCTTTTTGGATGTATATGATTATTGTATGTATATTATGATGGGATGTGTTGTGTATTGTTAAGACGTCGAGAAGGAGATGTAGTTGAGCTAAGAAAAGGAGCAAGAAAACTGACTCTCTCGGTCTCACTTGTAATGTGGGAGTAAAGGAGAAAATAAAATCGATGAAGAAGAGAGAAGAGTTGGTGGCGTACACGAGCTCTGCACCCGCTACACAGTGAAAGGCATCAAAAGTATTTTCCCTACACTCCACTCTCTCCTCTCACTATATATTTTACTGCAGAGTGAGAGAGAAACAGAGAGAGATGGGAATGAAATAAGAAAAGTTTTTTTCTCTCTCTTCTTCCTCTCCTCTTTTGGCAAAGAGTCTTGCTGCGCTGGAGAAAGTCAGTGGTGAACGTCTTGAGCGCATGTTGGGCAAGTCGATCAGGCAAGATATAGTCGATCGATTTTTTTCCCGGGTTGAGTTGAGAGAGCGATTCGCTCATTTCCTTTTTTCCACGCCGAGACCCTTCCTCTCTCTTCAGCCCAACCTCCTTGATTGAACGTTTCGATTGGAAAGTTGACCGAAATCGATTGGGCATGCGATTCACGCCTTTCCAATCGCCTACCTTACAATTTTTTTCTTTTCTCTTTAGAAAAGCTCTCACACCATGGGAGAGCTAGAGCTTTCTCTTTTCCCTTTTCTCATAGGTAGAGGCAAGGATCACAATTGCTAAATACCATGTAATGCTTCACCATTCCCATAAAATATTCTACACGCTTTCTCCGTATCCCTTCTTCCCTTCAATATTTTTCCCTGTGTAGGAGAGACAACCTACCTCGATTTTTTTTTCAATGGGAAGCACGCAAAGCGTGGAATATATGTGTGTGTGTGTCTGTGTGCTTCAATGTGAATATCATAATGACAGCAAGGTATGGAGTGTGTCTAGAAGCGAGCTAGTATTAGTGCTCAATACCATTCGTTTTTTATAGACACTCCTATCATTTTTTCATTCCACTCCTCCATCCTCCCCAGCTCTCCTGTCCTTCCCAATATATTTACTACCCATCCATGTAGTATAGTTTTTTCCACTACTTTTATCAGCACTGGTGGGATGGGATGCCTAGTGAGAATTTTTTTATGGTGAATATGGGAAACTTGAAAGCCAGCCCTTTTCCTACTCGATTCCAACCAATATTCTTCGGTTACTTTCTCTCATTGACGATTCCACGAGAGCTCTTTTTCCGCATCTTGTCGAAAAATCTTTCCAGATCCAAAACTACGAGACTACAGCCCTTATTGACTTTTCCTCAGCCTGGTTCAGACTTTCTTGAGAGTTTCTTTGACTCCTTCATTTTCTCATTGATAAGCGCCACACAGAGGAAAAACACCGACATTTATAAGCCCTTCCAGGAAAAGGGTATACCTGGCTGGAAAAATGTATAATGATGGAATATAAAAATAAGATACACATGGGTAGAGGATGATGATGAAAATGATTATGAAATGACGAGCACAGCACAGCACACTACAGGGGCTACGTAGGTGGAATCAGACATTTTCTAAAATACGAGATCCCTTCTTCTGTCGTCGACCTTAGCATGCATAAATTTTTTTGTCAACGTGAGAGAAAAAGCAGGGATCCTTCTTATAGAAATAGGTTTGAAGACTCGGAAATATTTTTTTGCTTGTTTCTTTTCTCTCTCTCGGGTTTCCTTCCTATTTCGCTGAGAAAATATTGCCAGGATGGTGGTGGAGTGGGGTATATTGATGTTTTTGAAATGGAAAGAAGAAAGAGAAAAAATAATGTAACAAGAAGCTTTCTTTTTTTCTCTCGCTTACTCTCTTTCTTTCTCTCTATCTCTGCTTTTTATTTCATTAGGGATTTCCTCTATGTACTCTTTTACCAGAAAAGTTTTCCCTTTTTTCTTCATTTCTGTCAGAGTCCTATACAGGACATTTTTTGTTTTTTTCTTCTCTCTTTTGCCTTATGTCAAATCAGCCTGCGCAAAAGGGCTTGGTTCTTTTGGAGAGAATTGATGTGGGTATGACAGTAGGAAAGTGGTTATGTTGGAAATGTGAGAAGAATGTCCTGTTTTTGTTTTTCATCTTGAGTGGAAAATATATATGAATGTATTTGTGAATATGATCCACAACTCTTATGCAAATCCTTTTTTCTTGGCATGAATAATGCATCCTATTGTGAGGATGATGTCATATGGAGATAAAAAATTGTAAATTATGTAAATGAGGGATAGCTACATTCAACATGGTGAATACGCATTTGGCAGTTATTCAATCAACACTAAAAGCAATAAATGCCAAAGGATGGATTGGATTGATAGAGATTCAACCGGATTTCGTTTCAAAGGATAAAAAAAGGATACTAGTTTTTTTCCAACCCTTGTCTCATATTTCACCTTTCCCTTTGACTATCGACAGGAGGAAGATTTACAAAGTTTTGCACAGGTATAGGACGTGTATTTTTAACAGTGTGAGTGCATTGTCATAACATCTTTCTAATGTATTTCATCATCTTCTCTTGTTTCACCTTTCAATTGACATTTACACAACAAGAAAAAACTAGAGATCCATTAGGTCGAATCATAATAAATTTTTGATCCATCCAAAAACATCCATAGCATTACAAATTGATCTAATTAATTGGATGGAAGAGCTAAACTTGTAAATTTAAAATTCTCTTCTTTTTCTTTCCTCCCTCATTCAAACTCCAGGATGAAATCAGTCTAAAGAATACAACAGAGGGAGAAACAAGGGAGCATAAATAATGCAAAAATGTACTCCGAATCGAGGAAGCATACCCATCACAAAGTTTCCCCATCTTTTTCTCAAAGAAAAAAGCACTTGATTCCCATGGATTTTTAAAGTAGGTAATGGTCCGTCATTTATGATGATACTGGATGTCAGACTTTTATTCTTTGTGTTGTTATACAACAAGAAAAAAAGCCCAGTGCCATCGCATCTTGTGCCAGTTTCCATGTCGCAGAGACGTATGCATAGATAATGGCAAGTCTCATCATGCCAAGCATTATTCACTCGTTTTTCCTTCTAGGATAATATACCACCCATACATATTTATTTGGCAGGAGAGTATATTTGGCACTGGAGGGTTGAGAGGATATCGTAAGAAAATGCAAAACAGCTTTTCAAAGAAAAAAAATAGGAAAGGGTTAAAGAATATAAAAAAGGGTTGAACAGAAAGAGATGCATGATCGGTTGATATCCTCCTCCATTTTCTTCAATTCTGAGAGTAGGGATGAGAGGCTGAAATCATACGTGACACTATTCGTATGCAGAGATAATAGAGAGAAGAAAAAAGTTGCCACATACACAAATATTATATTTTTATCCAGTGTCTTCTCCTCTCCCTCTCGGATATCCCCAGTAATACAATTGTCCCAATAAGTCCATTAGGTATATCATATGCAGATCATAAAATTTCATGCGTTTTCTCTCCCTCTCTCTTTGAAAGAAGAGGGGATAAAATCTCTTGTTTTTGTGGTGTGTTTCCGAGCCGAAAAACTTCAACTTATTTTACTCACAGCTTAAGTCACTCACACACGGGGAGAGAGAGAGAGGTATAGTGAAGATGAGTGTGAGTTCTCTCTCCCCATTTATAAAGGTTTACTTTTACTTACCACTTTTTGATCCGAGACACAAAAAAGGGGTGCGAATAAGCATAACATTTTTTCTCTGATCTCCCATTGTTTCACGGATATTTATAGCTGTGTCTTTGTGTATTATGCATATCTTTCTATTTATTGTTTGATAGGGTAACAAAAATAACAACAGTAATGTACACTATTGCGACTTGTACAGATGCAAAGTTTGGACTTTGATGGGATCTCAGGGAGAGGGAAGAAGATGCATTTTATAAATTTATGATTCTCTATAAAATGGAAAGACAAGGGAACTCTGTCGACTGACGGAACTCATTGATTCCTTTGTGTCACATTTATTCCTAAAATAAAAAAGTGATATACACCCCATTAGCAGATGGGAGATGGGAATTCTTTCAAATCCATTTAGTTCCCTTTTATCAGAGATTCAGGGTATCAATGGATAGAATGATAATATTTATTTTTTTTTTGAATTTCTCATCCCAACTTATATGACCAGGGAGATTACTTTATTTGCATTCAAGTTTTTATGCATGTAAAGACATTCATAACTAAAATAAATGGGTGGAGAGCTCCTCTCTTGAAGAAATTGTTGGGAAAAGGATCCTCTCATCGAAAATGAAATTTGATGAAGAATTCCGATATTTAAATATCCGCTTTCTATTTTTAACAATTTTTTTTCAAAACTCTGGAAAAAAGTGGTCGCACTTGTGGGAAGAGATGTTAACCGTAAAAAAGGAAACTGGTTACGCATAAACATCCGTTTAAAACAATATACACAACAGCATCTGTACGTTTAGTGCATCAAGTACAAGGCTGTACGGCAAGGACAACGAGTGGTGGTGGTGTTTTTGTTGAAAAGATGTTGTGTGTGATGATGTTGATGATGATGACAAAGATATGGGGCATAAGTGCAAGGACTACATAAAAACAGGCTAGAGGTACAATACACACACACACACATACAACCTTATTTCGCACAAAATCTAAAAGACAGGGACTAGGCTAGGGTGAAACTGTTACAGAATGAAAACTGGATTTACCTTGGGATATAATAATAGCTTGTGAGGAGGGAATGTGCATAAGAGAAACACACTTACACATACCCACGTACTTTCATAAAGTCCATTACATTACAAAATAGTATATATCTCTCTTATACTCTCACAACAGCCTATATCTCTTTATAAATATGGAGCTCTTCCCATTTTACTGTTTTTCCACCGGACAAGGGGAAAACCACGAGTTGGGATGTCTCTCTCTGGATATTATCAAAAGCCACCATAAGTTTTTACTTGTATGACTTTATACATACAAAACTGGGGATATTACACACACAAGTGCATTTTCTATTTTGCATCTGCAACACACGACTTTTTTTTTCTTCTCAACTCATCTCACTTTTGGCTAGCCTTCTAAAAAGAATGCCCTTCACACAAAGGTTTTTTTTCACAAGATCATCTTTATTTTTTACTGTTTCCCTCTTTTCTCCCGTTGTAACAAGTTATACAAACTTTTCCAAGAGAGATGGTCAAGTAAGCAAAGATTTGTAAGGAAATGGGCTGTAGAAGTTGCTACTTGGAGTAGTGGTTTCTTCTCCGAATGCATTAGTAATGAGAGGAAGAGGGGAAAAGATGCAAAAGGGAAATGCATTATATTCACGTTATTTTTTTTCACTCAACTTGTGCAACACTCTCAGGGAGCCAGTGCAGCGTAACATGTTACATGGTTCACGAGCGGAAAAAAACTTGTGTAAAATTCTTGTTGTGTTTATATTGCAGCTTTTGCTAGGCTTTTATGAAGAGCTATGAGAATATGCGAAAGTATGGGAGAAGAAAGATTGCAAGTGGAAAAAGTGGGGTGATGAGTGAGTAAGCTATTTTTGCCATATGCACGATCTCCTATTGTAAAAAGAAACATTTTTTATGAGGTTTTGTGTGCAACTAGTACCATTTTCTATGCTACTTACACGCACACAAAACTTGTCTGGTGAAGGACATGAGGAAAGAGGGGAAGGTTGTTAGAGGAAAATGTGTATAGCGGGATGATGCTTTTGTCGGGCTAAAGTAGAGGAATGAAGAAAAAAAGTGCATAATGCTTGTCAACAAGACAACATAACATGTACGCATCATGTAGACGTCAAGTTCATGGATTTTTGGGATTTTTTTCGTCATGAAAATATCAAGTTAGGAAGTGTGGTGAGATTTTGAAGTTTGCTTTATGGAACTATTACATAGTATATTGTATTGGTGATTAAAACGAGAAGGCTAAACTCATTTTTTGAAGAAAAATCTCCAAAAGTGGGTTGGCGAGGAAATTTGAAAAAGGAAATTGCTTTTTTTTACTGGAAAATTGGTATGTCAACTTTGTTTCTAAAAGAGTTTTCCCAATCTTCTTGTCCAAATACAAAGTTGATGCCTTTTTCCCTACTGTTCTTATTTTACTAGTTTCACCAGAAAGTTTTTACCTTTTTAAGGACAAAAATTCCACATCATTTTGACTCCAGTATGAGTTTAGAAAGTGACAAAGTAAATAAATCGTATTCCTATGCTTGCTCCCTGTCCTCGTCTCCATAATTTATGAATACTTTCTTTCTCCTTCATACTCCACCTGTAAGAGACTTTATTCTAAATTTAAAAACAAGCTCGTGTAGCACAACCATATACGAAAATATATAAAGTAAGTTAAAGCATTGACAATTTTTTGTAGAGAACGCCTCCCGTATTTTAATCAGGGGAGAAAAAATGAGATGAGACAAGATTTCATTTGCACTCCACCACATTTTTTTTCACACGTCATCTTCCCCAACGCATAGAATGTTGGAAATTGGAGAGAGACAGTAAAATGTAAATAATAAGTCTTGTCCCTGCTCTCTCATTTTTTTCCTAGTGTATCGGTGTGACTATGATTGTGAAAAAGAAAGTCTTTCTCTCTCTCTCTCTCTCCACCACTTTTCCATTCCGTTGCAAATTAATTTTGTCAAAACGGCAAGGGAGCCATAAGACACGGAGAAGCAGATTCCTCTCGTCATTTCTCTTCTCCAATGGGTTATAAATTTGTTGATTGTCTCGGTTCTCCTCGAAACTAAAAAAATCCACAAGTATAAAAAAAGCCCAGTGGTGACACACACAACGTTCATCTTACCTCCCAACAATTTTTCTTATTACTTATGAGAAGACGGAGAATAACAAGGAGCACACCAATCCTCCAAATTCATATGCATATTTTCCCCGTAAAATGTGAAGGAAGGAAAGAGACAGAGGACAACTTGACTAAAAACTTTTTCTCGTCTCAACGAATGAGTTGAGCACCAATGTGAAAACAAAAATATTCCTCATTTTCCCCACTCCCTATACATATTTTTTCCTAGAAAATATCCAAGACTTTTTCAAGCTTCCGAGAAGAATAAAATTGGAATTATTTCTTTCATTCTCTTATTTTTTTATGAATAATATCATCCCATCCGACACTTATACCTGCTATAGTACTTTGCTAATATGACAATAAGGGGAAAAAGTGTCACATCTTTTCCTATACTTTTTTCCCTCTATCCAGCAATAATATCCTATAAACATTGGATATAAAAAGCTCGTCATGTTTTTTACCCCGATAGCTAAACCAAAAAAATGAGAGAGTTTTCTTTCATTCAAACTCACCAAAAAGCCAATCTTATCTCGTTTGCATATTCTGCATTATAATATCCTTCTCTCATTCCATTACTTTTACATCGTTTGCTGGTATTATTGAAAGAAAAAAAAATGTATCGTGTGGTTGTTCTCTTAAAAAAGGCTCAATCCACTTTTTTTATTATATTGCGTATACTTACATATATTTCTCTGTGTTTAGATGAAAGAGCAAAAGTTGCTCTTCCAAAGAGCAATAATTCCCAATATGCATATTTTTTTCTTCTCTCTCTGGGAAAAAAGAAATGAGTGCAACAAAGTAATATTCTCGTGGAGAGGGTTGAGACAAGACTCAATATATAAATTTCCTATGGTTGTAAATACATGCATACGTGGATCTTGTTAAGGTTGACATTTATTCATGTGTAATATAATGGGATATTATGTGCATTTTTTTGGAGCTCACTTGAAACCGAGTATTGGATGTGGTGTGTCATACAAGCGGCAAGAGAGTGTTTGATTGTTGGTAAATTCCTGGATGGAAAATGTTTTCCACAAGAGAAAAATGGCTATAGATCCAGTCAATAATAAGTATACACACACATGCATATTAAATGAGGAGAGGAAATTGTACGGATGAATAATTGTACCATGTCAGGATTTCATATAGCCAGATCCATTGTGTAAAGAGGAGAATGCAAAATGCAATATAAAAAATGAATGGATGTGTGTAAACTATGAGAAGACATTTGTATGTTTTTTTGGGGGGGAAGGAGCAATACGAATATTTTTCAAGGGACTTGTAATGTTCTCTTGCTATATTTATGAATTGCCTTTTTATGTCATGTGACGAAGATTGAAAGAGTAAGGAGGACATCACAATGAAAAAGTATTTTTACTAGGATTAATTTATCTGGAATATTTTTGTAGGTTGTTTCGGTTCATGAAATTTGTGGAGCTTGAGGGCTCATTTGTAAATAGTTGAGAGAAACGAATTCTTGGACTTGTTGAGGATATTGAGAAGTGGATAATTTTTCTGTGTAGAATTGAAAATGTGCAGCAACTTGAACTTTTTTTCTTGAGTTTTGACAGAAATCCAATTTACAAGAGTGACAGTCTCTTACAAGCTGTATCAAAAAGGTTTGTTTCTTCTGTTTCTTCCATGAAAGTTGATCATGTGCAACCTCCTCTTTCCAGAAACACTTTATCCTTTCTTTGAACTAGAGAATAAAACAAAGGAGGATTAGGGAAAGAATAGTAAACAAGAAATAATATTATTCCAATCCATCATCAATATATAAAAAGGGAATTGTATTTTCCTTGATAGACAATGCTGATATGTATTATATCAATAAGTAGGTGATGATGAAACCAAAGATAATGAGAAAATGGAGGAAAACCATCGAATCCCAGATGAAGTAGGCGGTTACGCCATCTCCTACCAAATCAAATCCACCCTTTGACTTTTCAAAAAAGAAACTGACAAGCTATTCAGCTGGATTTTTTTCTGATGAGATTTCTTGTGCGGGATGAGGTATCTCAAAAAAATCATTCTTAAATGATGACGACCATTGGACAGGTTTCGTTTACCGTGTGCTCCCTCTTCCCAGAAGAAATTCTTTGAACAGCTTGAACAGAAAAATAAAAATAAAGTTCCTCCAGGGCGTCATGTCAAAATTGATAGGTTGATGGGCAATAGCCCTCTGAAAATGAACCCCATTAGGAATACTATCGACTGAAATATAAAACCATGCTTCCTACACTTTTCCACAATAAAAATTAAAAGGAGGGAATTAAAATGAGAATTAATTACGTTTAATTACTCCCTCATCCTCAAGACTTCCATGTGTCTTTCATCTGCAATAAGGATTCTTTCTCTGGTTTCATGGAGAAAAAAGCCTTGCTGGAATTATATTCCTTGTTTTATTTTTAAATCTATCCATTTATTGCCCTGCGTGTACAGAACACTTCACAATGAGGACACTTCCAGCAAAAACTTTTTCCTATTCTTTCCTCCATTCCCATTCTCCCTTCACCCAGCCATCCATTTGAAAGATGGAAGAGTACAAGAGAAAAATATACTTTTTTACTGATCACCATCATCCCCATACGTAATAATAATAATGGTGGTATTATCAGTGTACAAGTATGCATAACATTATATCCCCACTACAATACATGCTAATAGGACTTTGTTAAAAATTATAGAATCAAACCGACCAGCAGCAGAGAGAAAGAAAGAACGATAAAAAGTTGATTTTCTCTCTCTTTTTCCCTTATAACTTTTTTTTCTAGAGAAAGACAAGGATTTTACCCTCTACAGCTCTATTTTTCCCAAGTTGAAAAAAAGAGATTACTTTTTTCCACCCATTTTCCTTCTTTCTCTCTGGCAAAGAATCAGATTAACAAAAATTGTGGAAAGCACGTGCATCCCAGTCTCATTTTTCCCTTCTCTTTGGAATGCGTAGATTGAGAGGAGAAACTTTTTTCTTCTTCTAAAACAACCATATAACAATGAGAGAGGTCACAATTTCTCTGTCTCAAGGAAAACCCTTTTTTATAGACTTGTATCTCTCCAATTTAAAAAATGGCGAGGTGAACTTTTTTCTAAAAAAAAACTTATCAGGAATTTTTTTTCTTGTGAGAAAAGCACAGTATAACGCTTACAAAAGACTAGAAAAAAGAGACAATGACTGTGCCAGAGTTTCCTTTCAACTTTGTCCAGGTAAGATAGGCGGTGATAACAATAATGATGATGATAGAGAAATGTGATGATATCGTATCCCTTTACCGTCACGTCCACTTTTTCCCTCTTTTCATCGTTTCTCTCTCTCTCTCTCTCTCTCTCTCTCTCTCTCTCCTAAATAAGGAGAAGAAAGAGAAAAATCTTTTCCTAACAAAAGACATTAATATACTGGCACATTCCTGGAAACTCCTTAGTCCCATATTACTTTATGGTAGAGGGACACACACAGAGAGAAAAGGATATAATCTTTTTTTAGTAATTACTCCTCTCCACTCTCTGTGCACTTGATGCTTTACCCTTTAAAGAAGGACGAGTAGAGAAAAAAGGGGAAATTTTTATTCTTTCTCTTGAGAAGAAAAGAAAGTAGTTAGAGGGCTTGAAAAGAGGATGATTATGATTGGTATTATTATCACATGATCCCTGGGCGCTTGCCATGGATCCTTTTAATATAGAGCTACTTGTCATTATATTTTATTCAATACTCTAGAGACGCCTTGTATCTGTTTTCTCTTCTCTCTCTCTCTCTCTCTCTCTCTCTCTCTCTCTGCTCACTTCACATATGGATCATCAAAGGGTACGAGGCTTTTAAATAATGCATAAATCCCTACACTTGCACTCATTCTTAATGAAAACACAGAGTATTACACAGGGATGCATAGAGATTCATAATGATTGAAACAAGACCGACTTCCAATAACGCTAAAGTGCTATCAACTTTTTTCCTTTTTTTTATTTCATCTTCATTTACTCCAACCGAGGGAATGAAATACATACAAAAAGGAGTTTAACCTATACCCATGTCAATCAAGAGGCTTGAGTGGAAAATCCTAATTTAGGTAAAAGGTGAACTCTCACAAGGGACTTGGTTTGTGTGTGTGTGTGTATTCCAAGGGTGAAATGAAATGAGAAGGAGAGAACAACCAGAGTGACAGAGAGATAGACAGCTTTATGCAGAGGAGTGGAACCACCCTGGAAATCCAAGAGGAGAGACGTTATCATCTTGTGTAAAAATATATAGAAAAAAAACTTTCTACTTTTCCACTAAGCGGCCATCCATGCATACTTATTTTCATGGTGATTACACTCATTTACTAAATAAAAAAGTGGATTTTTCCCTCAAGAAAAAAATGAGAGTGAGAAAAAGGGGAATATAAAAAATCAGATTTTTTCTTCTTTCTCTCTTTACCCTCTGTCCTTGTGTGCAAAGTTGAGTAGACTCTTCTTTTTTTTCGCGAATGGGAATAAACTTGAGAGAGAGAGAGAAAAAAATGGGATGTTGCATAAAGGAAAGTATGTATGCATATGCAATTTTTTTATGAAGGGGAATGCAAATGCTCTATTGCCCTTATGGTGTGGAGCTACGCACTAAAGGAAAATTTGCATTTCTCCCATCCCCTTGTTCAAGGCTGTAGAGCAAGGAGAATGTGCGTAATGTAATGTGCATAGTTTATGAGGAGTGCATACAACTAGCCAAGGTTTTTCCTCATCTCAAGAATAATATCCAGATAATGGTCGTTGCAAGAGAGGCAGGATGAGATGTGTGCTATATTTGGGACATTCACCGCAGCACGAGAAAACTTTACTATACTAGGTTCTCCTCGTGCTCAACAAAATTTTCAGCTAGACTCAATTCTTAAAAGAGGATTGTAACTTGAATGCATGTATGTTCTATTCTTTGACGATGTTGAGAGTCCAACATCCGCCCTAAAAACTTGCTTGTCCGTTCCCTGGTTGTAGCTTTGTACAGAAAAAATAATATTGTGTAACCTTCTCCAAGCATTGCACTGAAAAGAGACCAAGTCTTTGCATAGAATTGTCTTGTGCGAGAAGCACTCTGGTGGTGGATGAAAGTGCATAATAATAATAATAAATATTACCTTCAACCACACTACCCCACACCGCTCCTTGGATATCTATCCAGATATCATGGGATTTTACACACAAGCTCACATCCGCAGTGCAACCATTGCCTAAGAATATTATCCCTCTTTCTGAGCTGATTAGAAAATACGCAAGAGTTGAAAGTACACAGAGTCAAGTTCATTGCTAATCTGAGCATTGACTTTTAGTCAGGATCCTGATGTATTTAATGTCACACTTCAACTGTCTTTTGATGCCCCAATGTGAACAAGAAAAAAAACCTGTACTGTTTTCCATTGTCACAAAAAATAAATACTTTTTCCTCAAGTTCGCCCTTATACGTAAAATCCCTGTATATTTCAAACAAAAAGGGAGCCTTCTAGATGATTTTCGACTTGTTCTTGATATTTCCGCTTTCCGAGAGAGAGACAGGTGATGGAAGAGTGAGATCCATTTTCCGAGTTGCATAACGTAAGAAAAGAGCTTTCTGAATAATGTATCATTTCATTAGAGTCTTGAGAAGCTCTTTTTCCTTCTCTCTTTGCCAAAGAAGACGGGCATCTCTTATCCCAGAGATGGGTAAAGGATGAAGCTTGTGTAGAAACCGTGAGATATACGTATATTCTCTCTTTTCAATACAAAACATATTCCCGGTATGGGATCTCTCTTGGAAAATTTTCCACCTTATAATTTCCCTCACAGCGATATTCCACGTTTGGGTTTTTCACCAAGTAAAAGTGAATGCGGATGTAGACATTCATAACCTCATGTAATATAAATAAAGCTCAGGGTAGCGAAGGATATTATAACTTGCTTTTACTCTCGGCTCAAGCATGATTGGTTATTCTCTTTGTTCGACAGCAACCTAAAAAAAAGTCACGTTGGGAACAAGTGGAAAAATAAGGATTCGAGGTTGCTTCAAAAGTTTGCAGTTTTGAGAGAGCCCTTTCCTTATTTTATATATTCTTTTGCTCAAAAATAGATTACCATCGACTTGTAAGCTTTGACATGATAAAATATCTGAAAAAATGTATCCAACGCCGGAAACCACATTAGCATTCTTGTTTCCATCACAAGCTACAAGACACATTTCAAGCGCTATCAACGACACAAGAGAAAACGCAAACTGTGCACTTTTCCCATTTGATTTGATCCATTATCTCATTTATTTATTGTACATACGAGAGAACGATATGCTGAAAATTTATGTAAAAAAAAGCCTCTTTCTTCTATCACAAACTTCTCAGACAGCTCCCTTCACCCTTTAGCCTTTCTTTGACGTCACTAAAGCAAGAACATATTGAGAAGAAAAATAGCACATAAAACATTTTATTTTATTCTTCTTCTCTCGTTGACCATCTTATATTTTTGAAGAGAAGTTGGCCAGCAAATAAGCTACCTATTTTTATGATTTCACCATCGAAAAGAGGAAATCTGTCTGGTTTCAGCTTATCTACGGAATGTAGGATTTTGTGCGCTGAACCTTGAAATGAACAGTGCTCCTTGTTTCACTTTGTAAAAATCTACATTAGCCACCTATATATTTATGCATTAAAAAGGGAGAACATATTTATGTTGCTGAAATGAGAGCCTGTTTCAGGCGACTGTGCAAATACCCACCATAATCATAATATACATCGTTCCAGTAACACAAACATCCACAAAGTCTTCATGTTATTCTTGTACTGCCAATCTTACAATATTAGCTGAGCTTAGGAAGAAAAAAAGAAAATAATCCACTTTTTAAAAAAAAACATTTCCTCCTCCGTCAATTCAGTGTTATCACTAGAGATAAAGAGAATTCTATGTAGATTTATTTTTCTCATTGTTTCTTGAACAGAAAAAAAAATCCAGCTCAATAAAGTTGACTAAGGAGAAGCATTTATAAAAAAAATGAAAATACTCACAAAGTGTGTATGTGTGTGTCGGATACACGTTGATGTTTAGGATTGTAGCTTAATGGAAAGAAACTTGTTTTTGTGAAGTTGACTTACTCTCTTTAAGGAAAGAAAACAAGTCGATCATCATTGAAGGGAGAGAGAATGATGTGTTTTACAAGTCATTATTACACGATTACATTTACACAATATCTCTCTCTCTCTCTCTCTTGAGAAGCTGCTAAAGCTTCATTTAATAATGATAAGGAGAATTATACACACTTATGTAATGAAAAATAGAGAGGAATGGATAAACTCTCTGATGATCAGAGTGAACTACGGGATTCTATAGGGGATGTGGAATTACCAACAAAAAATTGTTACATGATGCATATCGAAAATTATTATAGTAGATAGATATACATTTTTTCCATTCTTTTATTCCCTTTTTCCTCTCTCCGACTCTCTATGCTAATAAGATATGGCAAGTTTGAAAATGACGTGGTGGGAGTATTACTCGGGGAAATTGTACTTTTGCGTCTTTGCCGTTCCGCTTGAGAGGAGGACAAGAAGGATATTATTTTTTTCAAGAGTCAACTCAAACGATATATATTTTCCAAGGAGAAGTCTCCTATCTTCCCATGTATCAATTTGATCGTCAATCCTAATAATAATAATAATAATCAAGGTGGATAGCTATAAGAGTTGAGTCTTGCACGGCTTTACTTGTGCATCAAGTATTGCATTTTCCCTCAAGCCTCCTCGCATGACAAAGTAAGAGGAGAGGGTGCTCCAATGTGCACAAGCAGAAGGAGAAGAGAGGTGCACACAAAAACAAGTCTTTACATCCGGTCTCTGTCCAGAAAGTTTTCGTGCTATGCTTCGTGCCTGTTGGTATAATCAGTGATTGAAATGTGTATACAATGGGAAATAAATGGGGGTGGTATTGTGAGGCGAGGAGAGCAAGAAAAAAGAATGATGCATGAATTTATATTTATTTTATATTCTCCAAAGTTATTTCGCTGCTTGGAGGAGAAATCGTGGATTGGATAGGAATCTTCTTGGTGGCGTTTGAATTTCATTAGGCAACTTGATTTCGAAAGGGTTATGTGGGCATTGGGAATGTTTCATTGTTACAAATGCAAATACTCTCAGAGCAGTACTAGGGTTGTGGATTGAGGCTCAAGTGGATTAGTTTATAAAAAAACGGAGGGGAACTTGCGTGGTTTTTTTTCCTCTCCAGTACACGCAACACACAGGTGAGGAAAATGCGCACACTTTCCGTTCACACTTTTTATTCCAAAGTTCAAGTGGAAGGTGTGAAGATGTTTTAGGGAATAAATAGAGTAAAATTCTCAAATTGCATAGGAATACGCAATTTTACTAGGAAAAAAGTGTTTTTTCTCCTATAGTTCCCTTGCATATGCTATGCTAATCTTGTATTCAGTGCACATTTCGCCTTGGAAGTTCATGGGAAGTAGTTGCCTGTGCAAAAGTTACGCATTTTATGATGATATATATTCACAATGCAGACATCCCACTCTAGTTGCTATATCTAGTGTATATATATATATTATGTTACATATATTATCATAAAGTGCCACGTATAGCTACCTGGATTTAATGTTAGGTTGCCCCACCGTGACCAAGACTTGAGTCTTTGGTAGTTTACTTGCAAGTCAAAATGGGACAATTATCATTTCACATATTATAGATAATGGGGGATTTTCACAAAAAAAACAACTCTAACATTATTACGAATATTATGCATGGTTTTGTTGTTCGATTAAGAGCTCAAGTCGTAATTATTCAAAAACGGAAATAGCGCATTAAAGCGTGCCCCGTCGTCAACAGGAAATAGAGAAATTGCTTAAGATAACTTAATACACGAGTATGTCGTCAGCCTTCAGTACAAGAGGGGAATCACAATCCTCATGCACAAATATTCATCATGATGATGAGCATTCACAAAAGTTCAAGACTCTTCTCATCAAACACACACACACACACTCACAGAAAAGAAATCAAGTAGAATAGTTTTTTTCTTCACAGAGATCCCTATCCTCACATTTAATAAATTTTATAACATTTCTTGAACAGTGAGAGAAAGAACCACAGATTGTAGCCAATCTTAACAACCAACCGCATAATACCCTATCACAATTATCTAATCCGGTGTAAGAAAAAAATACGTATCTTAAAAGGAAATGGGATTCTTTTTTCGAAAATATTGTTACCGCGTAAAATAAAAACATATGCATATCTCCTCTTAAATTCCATCATGTGTCTACCATTTGTGAATATTTTAATTCATAAGATTCCCCACTAACTTTTTTTTACTATTTTGTCACAGATGAGCTTCCATAGTATCGTGTTTCAAATACAGTCTTCATCTCTCTGTGTTTTCAAAACAAGGAATTCTTCACAACTGTATTTTCCTCGTGATGAATTCCCACTTTTTCAGATAAAACCCCGACTTACTTCAATTAATCATTTTACACGGTTATAAATGCTCGTTATGAAAGAGAAGAGAAAAAAACATTCAACTTTGTAAAACTACATAGCACATCCTTCTGATTGATTTCCCTTTTTGATTGCCTTCCCCACGCAGTACATAGTTTCTCGTGAGGAATTCAACTTGAGGATAATTTTTCAGCTTAAAATCTGATATTTCCGTTGTTCGTCGTCAACCTCGTCATTCTTCCATGGAGGGTTTGCATGTCTTGAAAAAAATAATATTATGATTCGAACATCATCCTTGTATATTCCACACTCTCTGAGTGTATCGTTCATTCGTGCGTTTTGTAATAATGAACGCTTCTTTTCGCCACTGATCATCATCATCATCCCTCTCTCATCATCACCAGTTGAGAAGAAGGATGCCGCTGGTTAAGGGAAAAAAGAGAGGAATGAGTGCACACACACAAACTCTGTGTTTTTTACGCTTCTAGTCATCATGACATTGCCGCATGGTGGAACATTATAATGAGATGATATGAAAACGCTTAATTATCCTAAGCTCACAAAAGAGTTTACTTGGCAAACAGAGGAAAAAGTAGGAGATGTATAGAGAGAAAAAAATATATAATTTTTCCCCTTTACTGATTGACCCGGGGACTTGACTTTGCTTTTGGGAATGCTTTACCCTTCTTCTGATTCCTCACCATTGAAAGAAATCACATGGCATGAAAGTCAAACACAGAGATGTAAGCATATACAATTTATTTGTGAAACAAGGAGCCCCAAAAGAGACAAGAATTATATTATGAATGTAAAGTGTGCATTTAGTAGGGAGAGTTTTAGAAGGTATGTGTCGTTTTTTTAGAGAAAAAAGCCATGCCACACCACCACCGTCATCCTCATCATCACTATCGTATCATATCCTTTTTTGATAATGATCGTTCTACTTGGTGCTGTATTATAATGTGACTATTATAATTATGATTATTGCTGGTAGGAATGAGCACGACTTCTCTCAGGATCGGGATCATCATCCTCTCCACCATCCAACCTTAGAGCAACGCAAAGTCTGTTCCGTTATCCGTATCTCTGCTCACAAAAAAGTAAACTGCTACTGTGTCCCGCACTATGGTAGAGAGATATAAACCTCTGTGTCATTATTATTATCCCTTTTGTCCCCGAAAACATATTCCATTGCATTAACTACTTGTGTAATCTTGACTTTTGTCAAACCAATCCAATCTCGATGATGGTGAGCATGATTATGAGGTGGATAGAGTAAAGGACCTCTTTGTCAAAAAGATTCTTAGAGGTTCCGTCCCGCTCCTATTTTCCCCTTGTTCTGCTGATCACCATTAAAAAATGTCTTGAAGGAATCCGCTTTTAATTTGTCTCAAGTGGCTATGCCGATGATGATTCTTGGTGGGATAACACTCTAGCATGACGACAGAGTGCAAGGTGCATGGCAGATGTTTTCCTCAAGAGGAGAAAAATATATATATAAAAAATCCTTTATGTTTTTTTATTTTTTTTTCTCGTGTAACCCTGGCATTGGCCATATGGGTTCAGAATCAATGCATATTACACTTTTAAAAAAATATATATATTCCATCATAAAAAATCTTCCGTTTCGTCCTCTTAAACAAATACACGAATTAGCAAGTTCAACTTTGATCACATTAGCTTCCTTGAAGAGTGTAAAAATCTAAAAGTCCATATCCCTTGAAAGATATGACCAAGGCAAAGTCCATCGCTCACAGTAAATCTTACTCAACATGTCAAATGCCATCGGAGCGGTCATTATATCAAGCTTAGGGGAAAGAAGAACAAAAGGATAAACCCCTCAGTTTTCCATGTTGGGAGAGAGGGAAATAAAATGAAAATGCTTTTGCTAATACTCTCCTTTCCTTCTATCTGTCTCTTTTTTTATTCTTCATGATTTAAAAGGGGTTTGAGCTGTTATTGTGAATGCGCAATGTTAATTTGATATTAAAGCAGTTAAACCAAGTGTATTCATTCAGATTGAATAGTGGACATTTACTCAAGCTCCGTCCCAAGCTCTTTTTTTTGGAAAAATAAAATCATAAATTTAGGATTTGCCAAGGATTTTAATGGGTGGACAGAAAGAATGGGAAGGAGGATCTCCCTCTATATCATTCATATTCCGAATATATACATATACCCCTGCTGTATCGTGCATAAAATTATTGTCTTCTATTCTCCCATATGCATTGCTTCACTTCATCTCAAAGTTGAGCGTGGAGCTTTATGTAGCCAATACAAGCTTTAGATTATGTATTCACATTGTATTCTCTCTCTAGGCATCCCTTTACATTTCAAGATATTGCTTTTCACAGAGTTTTAATAGTGGTCAGTAAAAAAAATTAAAATGACTTTTATATTATGACGATTGGAAAAGAGGGAGCGTCTAGGAAAATTCCTTTTTCGAGGAATACTACTACTCACACTTACTTATCTCCTGTCTTGGCTATACCATTGGTTTTCATAATGTACAATCCTTATAATTCTCAAATGAACATTTTTCTCTCTACCTAATACCATCATTATTATTATGAATGTGTAATTGCTCAGATTGTAAATATGCCAATGGTGCTCATTCTCAGAGAAAATGTACAACAGCCAATGTCTCGTCTGGAGTGTTAAGAAGGAGGGCTATTGTACTTTATTTTTCTTGTTTGATTCCAACCCCAAATCCCAGTAACACTTTATATGTATTACGTGATTACCTATTCAAAGATATATATATTTCCTACTAAAAATCCTATTCTTCTAGAAAGACTGAGATTTTTGGGGAAAATCTTGTTTTAAATCGTAACCTAAAATACCTAACTGCAATTATCATAATAAGTTATTAGTCCTCGAAAATAAGCTTCTTGCTCAGTGAGCAAGATAACTAGCAAGGGTTTTACAAACTAACTACTATCGTGCTTAAATATCTAAATGTTATGAATATATAGGGGAAAAATATTCATTGAAACCATGACAATTTCCTTTTTAAGGAAAAAGATCAAAGAGCCTTTTAGAATCGAGAGTTCAGATAGGAATCACATTTTTAAGCAGAAAACTATAATTGAAAAAAAGTATATAATAATTATTGCGTGTAATATACGGTCTCACTTAAAGTGAGGTTGTATAAGTGTCACGACTCCATATATTGCAATCCTTTAATCACAAATATTATCATTTTCTTAAAGACACATACAATTTAACAACATATATATATGTATTTCACTCTTTCGTGTTTAATAAGTGTCCTCTCTCTCACACACACAGGAGGGAAATGAGTTCAAAAAGAATAGAAAAAAAATCATATAATGTTTCTACATAGTAAAGAAGGATAAGAGAGAGAGAGAGAGAGAAGAAAAAAAACTAATCAAAGAATAGCCCATTATCATGAAATAGTCCATCATTTGATGCACCTGTGTTCGTCTACTGAAAAGATATCAAAAACTCACTCCTTATTACCACCCTAGCAAGGAGAGGAAAAAAAGGGGGCAAAGCTCTTTTAGTCTTGGTGGCTATAGGACAATGCAATTGGGTAAAAAATACAAGACAAAAAATATATATGTGTATAAATAAGATCTCATGATTCATGCTTTTATGATTGCCATCATAATAATTATAAGATGTGGGTATGGACAAGGTGATGCATAAAATTTGCATGCGTGCCGAGAACGATAATGCAAGAAGCTGACGATGAGAGACGATATAACTGCGTTCTACACAGATTATATTTTTCTTGAGTATTACGACCACTTTAAGACTTTGACTTTTTTTAAAGAAAAAAAAACATTTTAGGGATATACTGTCACATGCTTGGGTATATGACATTATGAGATATTTTTTGCAAAGTGGATTCTTACTTTATATTTTTTTGAGAAAAAAAATCCATCCAAATAAGCTATGTTTTAAAAGGGATAACACACACACACACACACAGTTAGGAAATAAATGATGGTTGGTGGCAAGAGAGCAACAATCAGTAGCCGGCAAGATGATGGTGATCATATCTCTAGAGTAAATGATTTATTCGGGGAAAATAATAAGGACAAAAAGACAAGTTCACTGTACTTTGGTTTAAGAGAGAAGGTTTTTTTCTCTTGTCTTTTAACCAACAATAATAATGGTAATAATATATGAGTGGAGTGAACTACTGTTTAATAAAAACTCTGAATGCATATGCTTCTTTTTCCCCTTTGGCTTAACGACTTGAAGCTTAAATACTTTGTAAAAAACGTCTAGTTTTTTTCTCTCCTCAAACATTGAAAGACGTGAAGGTATGTGAGGACATGAAAATCAATGTATTGAGAGGAAAGAAAAAAATTGGAAATGGATCTCTCCAATAAAATATGTCAAATAAGACAAATCCAAAGGGAAAAACTGACAGGGAAGTAATTTGTTTTGAGAAGGGAAAAAAATGTTTTTTTGTGAGGAAGCAAGATTTTGAAGAGGATGAGGAACCCTCATGGAAAAATAGAGGGTGGGATTGGCTACTACATGTAAGAAGGTAATGAGTTTGTAAGACATTGTATTATGCATAATTTGTTTAGTCGTTTTGAATCCTGTCATTGACACGGGATATCCATCCATATGATTTTCTCTGGCCAATAATACGAAAGAGTCCATTGTGCATTTTACAATTGCGAGGATTATCTCTGAATTTTTTCAAACAAATCATTGGTTCTGCATGGGCAGTGCTGTAGCCAATATATGTATAGTTTGGTGGTCTTCATTCGAATCCCCATTTCCAATGCTGATATATACTCACATAAGTGTTATCTAAATGAAGAGATTCTTTCAAGGAAAAGACTTTTGTACACAGGGAAAAGCCTCGTCACGGAAAAAAGGACACAAGAACAAGTCCAACACTGTCACTTGTACTCACTCTCAGCGCTACTGTCATCCTGACTGTCCAACAGTTTTTTTGTCTCTAGTTTCATCTGACAAAATGTGGTGAGAGGGTGGTGGAAATGGGAATTGCGATAGGTGGGGAATTTCAATCATCACTATATACACCCATCAACACATACACACTCATATATGTACACACACTTTTACTCTATATCACCGGTGCGGTGTGTGGTATTCTCTGCACAACGTTTTTTTCGCCTTTTCTGCATAAAACACCACCACCAAGACACGATCCTCTCAAAGTTGACTTTCCGTTGGTGGTGTGTATGTGTGTGATATGGGATGGGTATATCCGACAAGCGTACCACAGAGACCCCGACACACTGTCTTCAAGACAAATGCAATGTGACTTATAGCTTGGCTCATTCTATGGTGGAATATCGTCGTTGAGGTAATCTAGTTTGAAACTCTAAGCTTCCATCGTCCATCACACAAAGCCTTTCTCCCAGATTTTTTTCCTCTCTTTTTGATATACCTGTGCATACGAAATGGATATTATATAAAAAAGGGATATACGTATAAAATAATAAGTACGCTTGTTACAGGCTCATATATCCCATCAGTCTTTTGCAAATGGAAAAAATACAGGAGCAACTCGGATATTTTTTTCTCCTTCTTGAGACCCAAGGATGCAATGGGATATTCGCAAGTGGCATATTAAAATACATCGAAACATGCATTGTGTCCGGGTAAACCATGACTTTTTCAGAGTTGATCCTCATGTTCTGAATAAAAAATAGTTTCTTCCATGATTCCACTTGATTATTGCATGGAAAGTTGGGAGAGAGAGAGGAGATGTATTCTAAAAGGAGGGTATCTTTATGGAGTTCTTTTTTTAAAGTTACCTAGAGTTTTGTATGTTTTATACATTGTAGTCTTTTTCGCGTCATTCATCCTTGCTGAGATTTTTTTCCCTGGCTATTTATTCCCATATATAATCCAGTTTTTTTTCTGTCTCCCTGACATTTCCTCCGTGAGAGAGAATATACCCATTTCATAAGACAATATTTTATCTTCTTCCATTTTATTTGCTGCTATGGCGAAATACCATATTATGCAGATTACCTCACAGTCAGTCTCTCTCTCTGCAGTAGAAAATGTATAAGACAACCGTTATGGATTGCCAAGTGGAATTCTCTCCCAATGTCTCTCTATCTCTCTCCTTCCTTCCCACATTCCAAAGAGAAACATGAAGTTACATGCATGAGCAATCCATGGGATAACCAGAGAAATCAGAGAAGAGGAGGAAACTCTGTAAACCCAATCTACATTTCTAGCCAAGAACATTTTTAAATTTTTCTCTAAAGCAAAAAAAAAATATCTATATACTTACGGTTTAATATCCAACTATAGAAAAGTACAATTTTTTCACACACTCCACACCACTTGATGATGATCATTATCGATGGCTAATTCTGGAGGAAATTTTTTATCAGTTGAAAGCTAGCAAGGGAAAAGTGTATTATTTGGGAAAAGTAAAATGATAGGAAAAATGGAGGCAAATCTATATAATTTTTGTGTATATATATATATATATATACATCTATATATTCCACCTTTTGTACCTACAAAAGCAATCCAACCAACCCAAAAATCCACTAGCCAATCCGAGGAAATGCTCGGTTCAGTAAACACAACGATGGATGGATGAATGATGTTTTGTATATTACAAAACTAGTGTCTGCATGCAGACAATCCATACGACGTGTGAGAATGATAAAGATGAGTTCAGATCCAAGAAAAAAAATTAGTGCAGGTAGCACACCAACCAAAAAAGTCTTCTGTGTAATGTATACAGTGCAGGTGGTGGTTTCGGTGATGGTGGTGGAGAATATACATTACGTACCTTTTCATTTGTTTCATGCTATAATTTTAATACGATTTTTTTCTCCTTGTTCAAGCCCAGGATAAAGATTCACTAGAAACTTGGATAGGTGACTGTTTAGCAGAAAATGAATAGAGGTATGTATACGTATTCTTCACATGGATCTACTTTTACGTCTCTAATTTCATGTGGATTCATTGTTCTGGAACGGAAAATTCAAAGAAGAGCAAAAAGCGAAAAAAATCTCCACATTCTGAAACGTATTTTCTTGCATAAAATTACAATAATGGATATCAGGAGAGGATTTTCTATTGCAAATTAATGAGTGGAGAATGAGGTTTTTTTTCCATTGGATTTTACCACAAACATATCATTTTATTTTTACACTTGATGGAACAAATCCAGTTTCTTCGATTTTACCTTTTGTTGTTCAATACGCTTTTAAAGGAAAAAAACACATTGTAGAAAAAAAGTACCTATTTCACTGCAAACTCTTTAATTCTCCTAGGAAAAGAGTGTTTAATCATTTATAAATAAAATGAACAAAAAAATACTACCTTGGTTGAAAATAGCATGACTTCCATTCAACTCTGGAGTAGACTAAAGTGTGTGTGCTCGAACTTTTATATATATATATTTTTTGCTTCATATAAGTATACACATACACGTATGTATAAATATATCTTTGATTCGTAAAGCAAAAGAACAAAAATTACAAGCTGAACTAATACAACTTTTTGGTTGTATTGTTGGTGCTATTGTGCAATAAATTCACTGGAGCAGAGAATGATGGGAAAACATCATGGCCATTATAGTATGTGAAGACGAAGAGCTTTTTTCAACTTCAACGAGCCTCTTCCCTTTCTGTCTTCCCCCTGAATATTTATTCTGCCTGGAAGAGAGAGAGATGTAGAAATTGTGTGCGAGACTAGATTTCTTAAGAAGAAGAGAGAGAGAAAAAAGAGTTTTTGATAATGCTCATGAGGATGATTACATAAAAAAGTATATATTTCTATTTGTTAATGTTTCGTCAAAAATTGTGTACAACTTTGTAGCTATTTTTGTTACCGCTCTTGCACTAGTATTGAACCCATTGCTAATCAAGTTTGTCTAATTCGACAAAGATGGATAGTCATGGGAGCTGAACTTGATAAATTTTGGAGACTTTTTTTCAAGCATGTAGAAGTGTTTGAGGAGTAAAAATTATATAGTATTGGTTGTGGGTTTACTACTCTTGAAAAAATGTTTTGTCCTCGTGTGAGCTCACAAGTTTGAGATACTATGAGGGCTTTAAGATTATATGATGTAATTTTGAGATTTATGCCAATTTTTTAATGGAAAACTTTTAAAGATAAGTGTTATCTTGTTGAGATGGGATAGTTAGAAATTGGAGGGAAAAAATTGTAAATATTTTACGTGTTTATTGTGGTGCAGGTGGTTGCTCGTATTTTTTATGTTGTAAAATGTACCAATCTTGTATCCGTTCCGCTAGGCTAGTTCCAGATATTAGCGTTGGTTGCAACTAAAGTGTCTAAATTTTACTTTTAGGGAAGACTACATGATTTTGAGGAGAAGCTGAAAATTGATAAGGATCAATAGAAATGATTTTTTTTTAATGTTTATTTTTTTCTTCACCTACACTCCGTACATTGCATAACTTGATTTTGAAAGCCCTTTAATAAATTCTAAGACTGAGAACTAAATGCTAATAATTCTTTTTCTCTGTCTGGCTTTGTTGAAAGGAATAATAAATTTGCAAAAGTGGAGGTATAATTTTTTTGCTCTATAATTAATTCCAATTATTACCATCCCACCTTCCGCGTTTCATTCACAGAAGCAGCCGTCATCATCCTAGTTTAAGTGATAGGAATCTCCTCACCAACATGCATAATGTTCAGATTCACCTTGAAACCTCATCAAACACTCATTAATTTTATTCTTCACTTCATTCCCTCCAATGCTCGTGAGGATTACGTTTCATTAGGATAAAAATTATTGCGTTTAAATGTATTTACACACTAAAGACAAAATATTTTTAAAAACGCTCCACCTCTTCTCCCACTTAATTTATTCATTAAATCCAATAACTCACATCAATATACGAATAGAAATATTTAAACTTGTGAATTTAATTCATTTACTTTTCCATATTCAAAGGAGTCATGGCATGCGACAAAACGTATTTAGAAAATGCATAATGATTTTGTGGTGCAAAAATAAAAATCCTTCTAAGAACTAGTTTCACTTTTCATTTTTAAATTACCACTTATAACCTACCCATATGTGTGCACAATCTTCCTTATAGCTACATAACTATATCCTTTATATATGTTATTATAAATCCCAAATCCTCTCTCGTTTGCCGGTGACAAGTTGCTAAAAAGAAAGAAACAATGTACAAAATTTATTTTAAAAATCCCATAAGATCAAGCTTCCCTTGCACATACATATTCAATGCTCTACATATCTCCTCTTTAGTAAAAAGGCAATCCCAACCAAGTAGTATACTTTAAGATGTATATGTATTTCCGATAAAGACAAGTGTAAAGTGCATAAGGGATATAAAAAGGCAAAAATGAGCTAGTGTTTCCGCTCTCTGAAATCTTGCATTTACACAAGATTAGATATAAAAAAGGACGCTCAAAGTATAACCATGCTAGTTTATAATGTTGGGTTTCTTCTTTATAATAAAAAATGAATTTTGCTGTATGTTGAGGAAACTGCATAAAGCTAGTATGTTAAGGAGCAAGATATACTTTGTAAGTGATACTCTCTATATAGTCCGTACTATGTACTGACTGTGGAGGAAAGATTACATAAAACTGTGTACTCCACGGCCTTGCAGTATGACACAGAGAGGACATGCTATATTTAAGGGAAAACAGGAGCTATTTATATTTACATTTTTTTCCTACTTTTATTCATACAAAACCCGAATATAAACAACAACAACCTCTTTTGTTACAACTCTCGTGTCTTTTTCCTCCTCCTTTGTGAGGACGATGATGCACTGCGTAACGCATTATGATGGTATGTCTCCACCATATGACTTTTTCCTCATTTCTTTTCTGAGGAGAAGTGGAAACTGCAAAAGAACAGAGACAGGCTTATTATTATGAGCTTATTTCTACTCAAATTTCTACAGGGTTATCTGTTCGGATAAAATTTCAAGTTGTATTGTCAAGAGTTGTAGACACAGCAGTAGTAAAATATATACAAAAGCATATACACTCTTCAAAGTTAGATAAAGTCGTTAAACCACCAAAGAGCGTGGCTAGAAGTGGTAATGATGGGACTGGTTAAAAATAAAAATTGGGATATGCAATTTTTTTTCAAACCTTTTGTCGCATCAGAAACATAATGTTTCTTCAGACTGAAATGCACTTTAGCTTGGTAGTGCGTAAAAGTCAAGTAATTAGTCGTCCTATAGTGGAAAAAAGTAGTTTTACAGACGAAATCCTTTTTCCTCTTGAAAAACCAGAATATCACTCAAGTGCAAGGGTAAATTAGAGGTAAAATATGGAAAACAACCTGCTCAGGTGTAAAGTACAAATGCGCATTTTGCAAAGAAGCAGAGAATACATAGTTGCAACTGCAAAACTATAAAATGGAAAATGCATGTCAGCCCCAATATTTTTTCCCCGTGTAGGCTCTCTCTCTCCTCTTCTCAGATAAAGGAGAGTGATGAAAGTTACAAGTGTGGAGTGAGGAAGCAACCTCTAGAAAAACCAGGATGTGCAAGTGAGCTCTTCTCTCTCGGATGCAATTGCACATTAAAAATGTACGTAATACCCTATGTGTATGTGTGTGGGCACTACTCACACACTCACACTCTCTCATCTACCTAGACAAGTGCATTGGCTGAGAGTTACTTTCAAGTGGATGTGTGTAAAGTCGCACTGCAACTTTTATCCTATAGATATCCCCAGGCAAAATGATATATTTTTTTTCACAGGAAGGTTAAACCTGTAATTTGAATTTCTGCATAATATCTTCTTTTTCCCTTCTCTTCCCCATTTCCTCTTGACTCTCTAGGTAGCAGAGAAATATTATGTAATTAGAGTAAAAATCTCCTCTTGCATAAAAAATCCCACCCTTTATCCTTTCAAATGCGTAGAGCATGGACAAACGTACTAGAAACCTTGGAGCTATAACACTGACCAATATTTCAACTTGTGGGTGAAAACGGTCGCGACGACGGGAAAATGTGGTCCGCTAAAATCTCCTCCGGAAAGTAACTTCCTTGTTGGGAAACTCTCTCATTCAAAATGCTAGAAAAGGCAGAGAGAAAAGAGAGGATTCACAAGAGTCCAAAAGATAGAGAGATGAGTTGTTTTTTTGTGAGGGGAAAAGAGGGACTGTACTGTGGTTTTGTAGACATACATACATACATGATATTCCATTGCATTTAGAAAATGTGTGAGAGTAGAGCACGTTATCGTGTGCACGTGTACATTGTGACAATTGGCTTACACGTTTTTTCTCACTAATGTTTATCTCGTGTTTTACATGAGCTGGTCAATCCAAAAAGGTTGAGGGGAGAGATGAGAACTATTTTGACGAGAGGATGAATAATCACCGTGTGAACTGCTTTAGTCTTGTCACAACCTTGTAATTGTCGTCTCAAGATGGGATAACTATTATTGGGGCAATGTGGGTACGAATACATTAAATTGTGGTTGTCATTTATTTGTTTCAATCGTGTTAAAGTGACAAATTGTGAGAGTGGAGGATTACAAGATGCAAGTTGATGAGCTGGGTTTCATCTCAAACAAGAAACTCCACAAGAGATGAAATGGCAAGCAAAAATTCGATAATCCTTTTCTCGAAAAAAATAAACTTAACGACATTTTCGTCGTCGTCTCGACAATACTGACCTTGCTACTGACAAAGTGACTCATGCAAACATGCTCTATAGTAGTTATCTCTTCTGTCTCAATATCTTCAAGGAATATAGAATCGCTTATTTTTTATTATGACAAATCTCCATCCACAAAGATTATCCTTATTATTAAGAAAAACTTGGGGTGAAGCTAAATAAGTGACTTATTGACAGCTGCTGCTATAGCGAGACAGTTTATAATGTAAACATTTCAACTGTGGTGTGCGGTCTCTCTTGCAAAATAATCTTTGGAAAAAAATTAACCCTGGATTTTTTACCTCTACCCCTTTTTTCTAAGTAAACTACCACTGAAAAAAATCTCGACGCATTTCGATTCCAAGTTAAATTTAATTGTTATCCTTGCAACGAGGAAACTGGATGGGTGGCACAAAAATATTTTTCCCCTAGTAATAGATCCCAAAAACATGATGTCATGTCATCGTCTCTTTTTCTAAAAAAAATAACTCTCTTCACGACAGTGTCCTAAAGGAGTCGAAAGAAAAAATATCTGCATTGCAACAAGACATGCCATCAGAGAGAGATCATACTCTGCCATATACAAAAGTCACAGAGGAAAAGAGAGAGAGAGAGATACTTTGAAAAAAAATCTCTTTTTCCACTTCTCCATTTTTATTCCTCTTTGTGAAATGAGCAAGACGCAATGTATTCTCTTTTTTCTCCGGTGGTGGTAGTGGCGATGATGGTGATGTTTTTATCAAACATTCATATAACATCAGGAATGAGCATGTCTTCTCCTTTATTTGCGATATCCTGCCTTGTCTCTCTCTTTCTCTCTTTAAGTAAATGCAAATGGATCGTTTATAAATAATGCTCTTGCTATTGTTATTTGCAAAGATAATAGAGACAGAGGAGAGATGAGAGAAAGAAAACGAGGAACAAGAGGAAAAGTATTTTTTATGCAAATGGTACGAGTGAGCTTCTCTCTTGGACATTTTCTCCTCTTTCCCCTAAAAAAATTTATATATTGCTCATTTTACACACTATGTGTGTGTGTGTGTGTGTCTTTTTTAGCTTTGCATGAGGATAATGTAGAGTATAGTGTATGGAGGAATTTATAACCACTCCAAAGTTAAACTTGAGTAGGGAGACTTGCGACAATTGTCATTGTAACGAGTTTCCCTATTGTGGTTTCATGTAAGGGGATATTCCATTTTTCTTTGAAGATTGGAAATCGGAGAAAAAAGCGTTTTCCGGGAAAAATCATTTACTTTTTTATTTAAATATATATGTGTCATTCTAGGCATATAAAATGGAGGAATTGATGAGGGTTTTTGATACATCCTGGATTCACTCCAAGCAACAGATTATAATGTATCGGAAACTAAACAAGAGAAAGATTAGCTAGTGATTGTTTAGCAAATTAAAGTTTTCTCCTTGTAATCCTCCCTCCTGCCCACTTCTCATCTAGCCCATATGCATCCAAAGGATAATGATTGTCATCATGATGACGCTGATTATAATCACAATGATGATCATTTCCCCAAAAGAAAGTGTACAAAGGAGCCCAAGAGCTGTGTGGCTGATTATAATGGTAAAATGCTTGAGAAGAAAGCAAGTGGGAATCTAGGGAAATAAGAAGGCCAACTTGGGAGAAAAATACATGCATATATATATTTTCTCCCAAAGACGTACACCCAATTTAGCAGAGAAGAAAAAAGAAGAGAAGGAGCCAAAGGTTCTTCTGCCAATGCTCAAAGTTAGCTAGTGAGCGAGCAAGAGAAGCCCTCGCATTGAACAAGACGATCACATCACAAGCAATATCATGTCGTGAGTATGGAGAAACGGTCTTGGGTTTGGTTACCAATCCTCCACCCTTTTGGGTCGGAGCGAAGCTCCAATCCGGGAATCAATCCGGACGCAAGGCATGCGCCCGGTTCTTATTTCCTATAGACAATTCCTGATCAGATCGAATGATCGGCCCCCTCTCACTCTCTCTCTCTCTTGTACACACACACACACACATCCAGATCATTCAACAAAATCAACCAGGGGGACTGGGGGTCGGTGAACAATCTTCACGTTCTTTTTTCCCTTTCGTATATCATCCTTTTTGGGTGCTGTTGTGGCTCTTGCTTTAAACATGATGATCGCCACCACCACCACCACCAACCACCACCGATATACATAGACAAGAAAAAGAAGTCGTCACACATTGCCGTTCTCGCACACAGACACACACATACAGACACACACAAACATGATGATGCACGTAACATTTTTACGGTAAGGTTTTCCTTTTTGCCCATATTCCACTACTGAATAGCATTGATATTTTGGTTGAGATGAGATGAGATGAGATCCGCTGTGTATTTTCTTTTTCCTTTTTGCTACCCCTTCTTCTGCTCGTCTTACTCCTTCAATCCATTTTATACGGTCCATGGATGGATGTTGGTGTTTTGTGTGGATATATAGCTGGTGGAAAAAATGAGTGTTTGCCTCACAACAGCAGCATGATCAGGATCACTCTAGAAAATCAAATGGGGAGCAGCATTCAATGCAATGTTATGCCTTGTATATGCATTTTATCCCTTTTGTCGATCTTTATTTCTCATTTGAGCGTTCAACTTGACTCGTAAGGGAAAAAGCAACTGTGGTAGAGCAAGGCAGCACATCCCAGTCATCGTAGAAGGATACCCGGCAATGTATTCTTTACTCAATACACACAGAGGATTTTATATCCAAAAAAATCTTCACATCTTCTCCCTTGTCTGTGAGAATACACACGTGAATCTCGCTCATATCCTCCCCATCCTTATTTTTCCAATGTGAGTCCAAAGCCTGGCAATATCTCTCATACACGAGTATGCTATTTTTTGGATACTTGCTCTCCTCTCTCTCTCTCTCTAGCATTGTACAAAGTGTGTGTGTGGAAATGTGTGTGAGTGCGTTCATGTCATCCTCATCTCGTGCATTTTCAATGGGTTTCAAGCCAATTCTTTGCTGGTGAAGCTGAAGCAAAAGAAGTGATTCCCTTTTTGTGAGTTGAGTTTCTCACTCTTTTCTCTACATTTTGTGTACCACTCTACTGCAGCGCTAGAAGAGAGGAGCAGAGTGAGAAAAATTTATATATTGGACTGTTTTGTGAGTGAGTGTGTGTGTTTCGAGCTCTATCTTGTATGTTGGTTGTTTGAGTGAGGCTGATGCATATGACGATGCTGTTGCTTTTGCCAGTCTAGCCTATTGACAACCCTACTTACCCTATCCAAACCTCAGTTCTCTACTTCACACCGAAGTAAAATCATGTTCAGTTCCTCACTTCTCTCCGCATTTCCTTCTGCACACTTGAGTCAATACATATGCCACTGTTTGCAATCAGCATTAGCGACTAGAGAGATTAGCACGACGGGTGACACAGGCTCTCCCGGTTACATGCAAGGTCCACTCTTTCCACTTTTTTTCCTTGTCACTCCAGCCTGGACAAGGGGTGCTCCTTGGGCGACTACTTGAAATAAACTACGCTACAAATCCCTTTCCTAAGGAAAGCGTCAATTTTTACCACGAGAAATAAACATAAATTCATATAAACAATATATATGTATACACATTCGACATAAAGGCACGGTGAGATTTGTGCTCTCACTTTCAAAGAAAAAAATATTCCCCTTGTTTATTTTCTCCATACAGTTGTACATTGTGTTGCACACGGGGCAATAGATTCCCAAGGAAAAGCTCTTATTTCTCTTTACATACTTTTTTGGGGCACTAAGGAACATATCCGTTTTTGACAGATAAGCTATATGCTAGCGACTGGAACTGTGAACATTGATGAGGACATGGTTGTACATGAGTTTTTTTCAGTGTGAAAGCAATTCTGCTTCAGTGTTCAAAGGAACTTACCAAGGACAACTTAAATCATTCCTATATTATCAAGTTAATTTGTGATTGTGACATTTTCGACACTGGCTACAAGATCCAGTGATCCTGTTCACTTGTTGAGAACATAACTGCAACAATAACATTTCTAGCCGATGCCAGTAAAATAACTTCAAATTGACATTGGTATAAATCTTGCAAAGTGATACAGTGTAGCCGGTAGTGTGACATTGTTCTCGGTGGCTGTTCAATGTTAAGAAGTAAGCAGAAATATATTTGTATCTATAAGAAAGAAAAAAAATCACTTTCTCACTTAGCCCTCCCCAGGAAGAGGATTTACTTCTCCTGGAAAAAAAAATATATATAAAAATAAAAGTTTCTCGTGTAGCTCCCACTTTTTCCAGATGTAAACGTGCCACTCTCAAGTTGTCATTGTCATTATGAAGTTAACCAGTTAGTAAAACCAGACGAGGATTTGTTCACCTCATGTTAGGGAACAAAGCAGGACAGTAATTTTACAAGCTGATATCGCATGTTAGTTTGATGTAATAAAACATCCAAACAAAATCCTGTTATATATTTACTCTGAGCACTCTCTCGAGCATTCTCTGTTTTCGGCTTTTGTGTGAGTGGAACAAGCCGCAAAAGACAAAATTACACATGTCAGCACTCGTTATCTTATCAAAGGGAGTGTATTGAAAAATCATATTAATACATCACCAATGACAAGCGGAGGTTACCAAAATAAAAAAAAGTCTTTCTGATTTGCCGTCTGCCGATTCGGAAATCACTTGCTATACCCGATAATTACCTATTGACCAGATAGAGAAGGGAATATCTCTGAAAGTGAAATCTCATTGATTGATCCCAAAATAAGAGAAACTCACAATCCCACTGTTGAGTATTGAGTGCAACCTAGAAATGAATATGAAGGATTTATGATTCTTTCCAGTAGGAAATCAGCGAGGAAAAATGCGATAATACGCTAATTCTCAAACACACAATTGAATATTGAGTTTATATCATTCAGGACAAGAGAGGATTCAATAATCCATGTTTTATATTTGTAAAACAAGATCAAACACTAAACCACATGATAGGGAAATTTTTTTCTATTGACAATGATGAAGCAGAGGATTGATACAGGATTAATTACTCTAATCTTCATCTCCCTCTCTCCACTTCTCAAAGAGATATGTACATTTTGGTTGAATGCAACTCACCTGGAATAATTCCAACCTTGTATCTCTCCACTATAACTTACCTGTATTTGGGCTAACTTTTGCAGTTATTATAAAAGCTGATTTATATTTTTATTTGTTGTTGTCTTCGTATGAGAGAATGTTTTAAAATTTTCTTTCAAAAATGCTTCCTTTACAAGCTCGAATGGGAAATTCCCTGTAACAAACTAAAAACTTTGATGTAGTATACACGTCATATTCTATTACACATATCCTCATTCCTTGTGTAAACCCATAGTGTGTGAAAAGATACGTAGATGTACAAAGTGTGGCTGTGTATTTGTGTATACTTTTTATTGCAAGAAAAGAAGAAGAAAAAAATTGCTAATGTACGTAGATCAAATTGAAAGTAATAAACAAGTGTATAATATTATGAGGGGTATGTGTGTGCACACATGCACGCACACTTCGAATACAGTTTGAATTTCAAGATAAGACTTATACGTAACGTTGATTGTCTACGTTGAGACTGAGAGTACAAAGAAAACTTTTGTTTTAAATTCAGACGTATTGCTTGCCTTTGCTTTTTATCAGTCACCTTTATAACTTATGTTAGAGTCAATACACATGCAAAACTTGAGGTTTTTACAAGGGATGGGAAAAAGTTGGATTTTTTTCAAGCCTCTTAACTAAGAAGGAAATAGTTAGCATGTCAAACAAATCCTCTGGATAAAAGTATATTTTGGTTTTGAAAATGAGGTGTAAAACAACATGAGAAACTTTTAGGGGTACAAAGTGAGAAAAGGATTGAGTAAAAAGGTGTGGAATATACTGTTATATTTTAATAAATATTTTCTAGAAAATCCCTCCAAGTGCACCAGTTTACTTAGCATGGTCTAATCGTCATCGCAATCCTCATCACGTTTTTATTTGTGCAGTGTACACTCTTACCAAGTGAATGTAGTCAAAGGGGGGACACGTTTTCAAACAAAATTCTCCTCTCTTTCAGACAGTGTTTCACTCGAGACTGGCATCAATCACGTCGCATCAAGACACGCGAAGGAAGCTCCCTTCTTTCAATCAGAAAGGGAGAGAGGGAAAGAATTGAGGAAATGTACAAGAATCCCTATTGTTATTAAATATTATCGAGTCAAAAAAAGACAAACGTTTTTGTGCTCCTTTTTTTATACTAAATATCACGACTCTTGTAAAGTTTTTCAAATGAATGTTTGCCTCAACTTTAATTCTTCGAGGAGTAGATACATATAAATATTTATATGTACATAAGAAATCCACGTTGTGATCTAGAGTTTCTAGAGTCATGCAAATCAATCACGCACCCGTTCCTCTGCAAACCACCAGCTTCACCGTCACTCCTCACTTCTGTCATCATCGTCGTTACAGACATCATCGTGTTCGAAAAGACACAAGTTGCAACAATCCATTGAGATTTGAGTGTTGTGACAATAAAAGTCAAGATGATAATCATCCTCGCCACCAAATGAAAGTTGTTCAGGTGGAGTTACTCTCATTATTAGGAGAACTGTGATCAATAGGATATTTCTAAGGGATTGTGACTCTCAATTGAGAAACTGTTTCAATTCTTTTCCCAAAATCCTTTTGTCTTCTCAATGTGAGGGTACAACACTACAAATACGTAAATGGTGATGATGACATCCATGTAGTGGAACAGTGTTTCCGTTCAGTGAGAAATTCCAATTTTTTCCCAGAGTGTAACAGTGTTACGACTTGTGACTGAAAATTAAAGTGATTTTTTTAAAACGTGGTCCTGTTTAGTTGAAAAACGTTTCACTAAAAAAACAGTTGACATATTTGTGGTGAGTGGATAATACATTATGCTTGTATTTACTTGTTAATTTTCTTCTCTTTACAAATATCATCTTTACATGGGGTCCACACAAATTGAGATTATTGAGTGAGCATTATTTAAGAGGAAAATCATTTTTTTACAATGTCAAATGAGCTTCTGTAGGCCCCCAACTGTAGGATTGTTTTTCTTGGTATTTCAACCTCTGGATTTGTATTATAGGATTTGTTATTCCTCTCAAAATAATAATATCCAATAGCTTGCCACATCCTTTATTTTTGGAATAGGTAGGAAAATAGTTAAAAAGCATATTAAGTCTTATAAATCATCCCTGACAATATGAGTAATATGGGTTACAAAGTGAACTTGATTGATTTCCTTGATTTCGGCTGATATTGCTTTGGTCGTAAGAACAAGGAGAGATACATAGGGAGATGAAAAGCTCTCCAGAAATCTGTTCCAATTTCCCCCAGTGCAAGAAACATAAGTTTAGGATGGGAAAGAGTAAGGGCGAAATGAGTGTTATTGGAAGAGTGTAAAAGAGGGAGAGTTGTCGAAACCGATACTTTGGTTGAGTAGATCATGCCATGAGTTCTCAATCCCTAGTTCCCAGCTGAGAGTCTCACTTCTCTCCTCTTACTAAAAGGCTGACTCACTTTGAGAGTTTCTAGAGGAGGCAGGGAAAAGGGATGAAAATTTTTCACTCGAGTAAACTCACCACTTTTGCCCTTTTCCTATCATAATATGTCAATTCCCTCGTTGCTCTGTTCAATCAGTCACCTTGCTTGAGTTCACTTTCCCCCAGAGTTTGGGAACACCTCGGGAAAACGGGATTTTCCAGGGTGGGATCATCTTTACTGGGGAAGATTTAGAAGAAAAAAAGAGAGAAAAAAACTTGTTGAAAACGAGGAAAACTCCTCCATTATTGGTAGCACTTGTTAGAGAAAATACTTTTTGTGGAGAGGATTTATTGCACTAAATGGGAATGGGATTTGAGCCGATATACATTCACTCCTTTTTTACACGATAACCTTTCATCTCCTTCCCACCTTTTCCCACTATAAATGTAACTTTCATTTACGCTCAAGAGTTTTCTCCCCTTTTTCACTTTTTGATGTTCAAAGACAAACTTGTTTTTTCCACTTACGATTTTAGCTTGCTTTTGAGAAAGTTTTAATATTTTTTCTCTCTTGAATATTGAGAAGGTAGAGGGAAAAGAGGATTTTCTCTTTTCAAATTTAAACAAAACTCTCATTTCATCTGCCACTGATAACTTTTCCTGTGGTGTGCTCAACTTGTCATTCATTTCCTCTCCCCACAATTTTCTTTTGTTCTTTGAGCAGTTTTTTTTCAGAAGAGAGTAGTAAAACATGGGTAATGGGTGGATAATACGGAAATTTTGTAATCTCCTCTTTTCATCTTGTAACACGACATTCTTTCCCTGGAAAAAAGTCCTGCTACTCATTTAACCCGAAATATACAAGAATCATTCACCCTATCACCCTGTCACTGACTTTCAGAGAGAAAAACGTATCATGGATATCAACAGTTGAGTTGACAAAGTGGGGAAAAAACAGAAACAAGAGTGATCCACCCTCATTGTCTCCTTTTTTTGTTGATTGGCAGTTGGGATGACAGATTGGCATTAGAAAAACACTACACATTTCATCTATTTTTTACTCTGATAAGCTATCATCCCCTCTGGTAAACATGATCATGTCAAATGTTTCATTTATATTTGACTTTTAACTAATTTCACTCAAATCTCAGCTTCCACTCAAATTTGTATATTTTGTGAGAAAAAAAATCATTATTACATTCCAATCCGTGCAATTTCTGATTTGCAAAAATCCTGCAAAAAGGATTACATTACAAAGATGATTCTCTCTGTCGTCTTTCCTCAAGTTAACCATGACACATGTGACATTTGCACATGTTCCATGTACATCATGTTCCCAACCCATTGCCATATGTTATATAATAAAAACCTGAAGCAAATAGGCGTGCACATACATAAATACCTCCATGAAATAAAAAAACAACATGCAACTCACATGAAAGCCGGTCATAATGGATGTAAATAATCCGAGCTGATGAGACTATATCTATAAAATTTGATGTGTACACACAAGCAATATGAGAAACACGTCATAGTCTTCCTGATCTCGTAACCTTTAAATCTCAACCCTGTCTATATTTTTAGTAGTATGGTGATAATCTGTTTGGGTGAAGATGGCCTAGGAAAACTATGAATATCAACACATTTTATGGCTCACTTTCCGCACAAAATGACATGTAGAATGGGAATAGGGTAGTGAGTTGAGAGCGAATATATATCTTCCATATATCCCAGTCAAGAATGAGATAACATAGTATGCATGCATATGATCATATAACTTGACACTATTCTATAAAGACCTAATCTTTACAAACCTCCTCTCCAAGCTGTGAGCTACATATTACAGAGTAAAAGTTGAGCTTCCAGGATTAAAGGAGATGAATACACGGGAAAAAAATCCAATATCAGGGGGTTATCTAACTTTTCGGAAATTCACACTAAAAGATTCTTCCTAGTCGTTGAGTTTTTGTTGCTCATGTTAAATTTCCTCTGAATGAGGTATGGTAATGAAGCAACCGAGATTCGTGATGAGGTTCTCACCTCTCTCTCTTCTCTCTCTCTCTCTGGATGTGGGGCTCTGCTCCCTGAGAAATTTTCTCGGGACGGGTTTAATCATTTTCGAGGTGTGTGGGATCGGTGTGCAAAGTAGGGAAATTATAATCGGCTCGAGTAATCTCATCAGTGGAAAAGTGTTGCTTAAAGCTTGAAATTCGAGAGAGACGCAATCTCTCTCTCTCTCTCTCTCACACACACCATAACAGTTTTGATTTTAGTGCCGAACATGGATTAGAGACGTGCTGTGGTTGTGTGAAAAGTCAAAGAGAGATTACACCCATTTGCATCTCATTTCTCGTGTCTGATCAAGCCCAGCTTAATTGTTCCAGAGAAGTTAGCCATGGGACTGGAAAGGAGAGAAAATTGAGAGAAATTTACATGTCTTTTCACACTATAAAAAAGCAACTACATATTTTGGCATTGGTAGCATCCCTAAAGTATACATATATTTCTCTCATTCATAGCCATCACAGAAACGTCATCATATCAACTCTTGGAATATTAAGCAAATTGGTATTTACAATATCCAAAAATTGAGCAGATAGTGTGAGTTAGAGGGAGAGAGAGCAAGTGGGAAAAAGGACAGAGGAAAAGTCGTGTTAGTGGAGCAGTTGAGTAGGATTAAAGTATCAAAGTCAGTGCCGCACTGTGTGGTGAGGAGTGTAATACTTTTTTCCTAGGAAATATCACAAGATGATTGTGAAAACATGAATGTCATATATCTCACTCAGTCATGTGTTCAATGAGAAAGAGCACAATTTGTGTCGACATGCTAATATCAATATCAATAATATATATATATATTTTTGATATTGGATTCATACTCCAAGCTGTGAACCTCCTTCACTGGGATTTTCAAGAGTGACGGGATGACACATAAATAAATAAATGATAGAGTTCCACATATTTATATCGAAAAGTCGAGCAAGTAGCCAAAAGGTATTTTTCCACTGATACCATTTTCCTTTTATCCTTGTCAAGTTCTGCGATATGCATAGTCTATCGGTGGACTGAGAAAAGGCGGAGAACTACACAAGAGAATATGATTTTTCTTCTTAAATAAAAAATTACAAGAGACACACATAAATTGTGAAAGGATTGTATTTTTCATGATATTTGTATCTTGCTGCTGCAAAGTCAAATTTGCACTCGTCTCGAATTTCTGGTTCGAAAAATTGCCAAGCAGCTGGAGTTTTGTACAAAGGTGGAAAAATACTCTGGAAAATTGAGTAGCAATAATTTATCCTTTGAACTCTAGCCAGTCTAGTCATCCAAGGAAAATGACGCGAATACTTTAACTTTTGTAACGATCTCTCGTTACAATCCATTTTATAGGAAGCAGAGCCCATTAAAAGTGGTCAGTTGGTTTGACAATAATCTCTCCAATTTCCCTTTACACATTAAGGAAGTCAGACGACAACTCACAGTCACAAAAGTTCGACTAGTAAAAAAAATCTACTTTTTTCCATCAGCCAGAGAGAGGCAAGTTGATGACCACATTGGGAATTATCCATGTGTCCCTGAACCTATACGAATTCGCTGACAATGCATTCCACACATGTGCACTGTGTCTCGTACGCAGAGAATCTAGCTTTGTGCGCACAAACGCAAACATGCTCAACGAAAATAAAAAGGATTAGCCAGGGATCAAGTGATATATCGACAGCAACAGGAGTTTCACTCTTTTTTCTTTAATCTCTAACGACTGTTTCACTTTTTGAGATACAAAAACAGCCACAGAGATGAAAAATTTTACTCATTTTTGTCTTCACGCTGGGATAATAATAAAAGCACATTTTTTCTCCGTTGCGTGCTCCATTATTGGAATCCTTTTTGAAATTGATTGAAGACGAAGAAAATGATGGTGATCATGCTAAAATCATTACTCAGTTGAAAAATATAAAATATAATCATACACGTATAGCCCGAAAGAACTTCCAAATTTCAGTCATCTCTTCACACAGAAGCATTTTCTCAAGAAATATATCATCATTGTTATTAATATGATTGTGTGCAAAAACCCCAAGTAAAAATGATGTAGAGAGACATCATCCATTTCCCCCTACTTCTGCACCATTATTATTACTCTGAATTGTGGAGAGTTTTGGGATGGTCAACTTAACCGACCTAACAAATATCATGAATATTACGAGGTCTAAATTGGGGGCGAAAGACCCTGACAGGCAAAAATCACCATCATCATCAATGACTTTAACATATTACAGACTGTTATCACCACATTAAGTTGTTCAAAAAGAGAAAAAAATAGAGACCATCATCCTCATCCCAACCACTAATTCTTTGCTCGACACCAACCAGACTACTTGAACAAGAGGGGATGAGGAGGAGACAAGGAACAAAAATTGCTCTTCTCATCCTCCATATTTTTATTGATTGTAAAGAAAAAGAATACAAATGCAGATATTTGGAAATATGAACCTTTCACACTGTTCAATTTCAAAGGGAATGTTATAGCCTGTTCTGTGTGTGGTGGAGATGGGAATTGGGAAAAAATGTCTTCAATTGATTAGCCCTCACAGACATATACGGAGACTTGTAAAGTGGAATAGATATTAATTCTGGAGGATATAACAGTCCTCATCTGTGACAGGGAAATGAGTCCAGATAGAAATTTATTATTGCTCATAAACAAGTGCATATCGTCATCCCTCATTCCAGTGTATTTCCACTTGGAAATGTAGAGTCTCGGGACCAACTCTTGTCGTTTTCCTTATTTTAATAAATCATCATTGGTTCGAAAATACTAATTGCGAGAGAGGGATAGCTTATTGGCAATAATGTTGCATTGGTGGGAGAGAGTTGGCTAAAATCAAAGATGAAAAATATAAAAGCATCTCGTCATCATTTAAATGACATGGTTCGTTTTACATCATCCATCCTGGAGACCCGTGTACCCAGAGACGACGTCTTGAGGAATGTACACTAGAGAGAAAAAACACTTCAAGTTTTCATTCATCCAGAAAGAGTGAGAGAGAGAGTATATCGTCTCCCATCATCATTCTAATCCTGATGAGCTATCAGAAAGAATATGTCAAGTGTAATGAGAGAAAGACGCGTATAGACAGAAGAGCCATGATATGATATGAATATACAAATAATTGTATCCACTCTCAACATTCATTCTTCATTATTCTCTCCACTCATCCTCATCAAGTTCATTCCAAAAGCGATTGATTAAAGCTGCACAGATATTTATCTTAGTGCACTTGCCCACTTCTCAATCATGATTCGTACACAGACAAAAAAATTGATGGCATTGAGATGAGTAGAAAATCTGCGTCTGGAGAAGAAGATCCAATCATAGTATTAAAATATTTCTTCTACGCTATATTTACCCATTCCTGTTTATCGGCTGGCTAAAAACTAAAAACTCTGCAATTTTTGATATGATTGATTTAATAAAATTCGTTTTAATTCATCCTCTTAATCACCTCGTACATCACTCAATGGTAATAAAATATTATCATTGGGGGGTGCACGTTGTCAGTATCTTTAAGTGGGCTATTACATGGAGAAAAAAATGCGATCATATGATCATCTTGCAAGTTGTTAAAAATCAATTTAGTAATCCCATCGTATCAGCTTCTTTCCAAAGATTATAGCTTAGCTAATTGATTGAATATTGGGAAAGGGAAGATTAAAGTTTGTCAAATTAATAGCTTCTTATTTTGCTCATTTAATTCAGGTATATAAAAAAAACTAGCTGATTTAATTAATTCTTTTTAAGTCATGCCAAATTTCCGGCGTAATGATTACTCAAGAAAATTGCAAATCCCTTAATTTTCCAATAGGCAATTCACATTTGATCATTTGTTACGCAACCAAAAAGCAGTCTGATTGCAACACACAGCAAGTTGAGTGGGCACACACAAACACACACACACGGCATTTATGAAAGGGAGCTTCATCTCACAAAAAGTTACATTCAGAGAGAGATGAACCATTACATAAATGAATTTTGTTTCTTTCTTTGTTGTTATTGTTACGATTTTTGTTACATGTTTTCTCCTTTTTTGACATGTCCCCTTCTGTCCGTGTTATAGTCGGTGAGTGGTTTTGTCGGAGAAAAAGGGAACGAATGAGGTTACTCCTTTGTACTGCTTCTCCGGACTCGGTTCCGACACGAGAACGATGATGATTATGGAAATGACTGGAAGCTGTAAGGTGTTTTCCAAAAGTGACATAATTGCCACTTCGGCAAGTGACACAGCGACCAGTAACAATAACACGAGTGGCACGACAACCGTCGTCTCCGCTTCTGCAGCTACTGAAGACTCCCTCCTCATTTCAGATGTGACCTCGTCTTCATCCCCATCGCCTTCGCCGACTTCAACTGGATCCTTTTCTAGACTAAGCAGCTCGGCAACAAGGGAGAATGGAAGAGGAAGCAATTCAGTTGACTGTGTGAGTTAAAAAAACACGACAAAGCAAAACTCTTTTTTAAAACAATCACCGCCAAAATAAATACTTACATATTTACTTTCCCTGCTACCAACACTTCTGCCGCTCTGTCGCATTACGAAAATCTAAAATCCAGGAAAATACTTGTTTTTCCTCGAGTTTAACCATAAATCATCTTTCCCCTCCAAAAAATTCAAAAAAAATTCTCCCAGGGAGAGTGAAACTCTATCGAGAAGGAAGAGAATATCAAAAAAATAAAAATAAAATTGTTGACAGTTGTCCCTTCCAACGTTCAATGTATGGCCATAAGAATCGGACGCTGGGAGTAGACTATTGTTTATTGCCTATGGAATCACTCTCTTCATCGCTCGCTGCTTCACCACCTCCTCCACCGCCTGCACCTCCACCATTATCTTCTTCACCTAATCCAGCACCTGTCGATTGGATTCTCAAAAAAGAAAAAATCTTCCTCCTTGCTCAGTTTTGGCACCAAGTAAACAAAAAACCATCTCTCTTAATTCATTCATTTCCTCAAAAAAAAAGAAGAAAAAAAACAGTCGTGAATGATTTTAAATTTTTTTCGTTATTTTTTCCTAAACCTAAAATTAAATTTGTGTGGATTTTTTTTATAAAGAAAACAAAAATATTAACACCAGCCCCATTTTAATTAACCCGTCTTCTCTTGAATGGTTTTATTTTTTGCATGCATTTTTGCACAGCTTTGTTTCGCTTTTGCTTTCATCTTTTTTTTCGCCTTTTCTAACTCTATAAAATTATGCATATTTTATAGATATACTTTTTCCCTGAAAATAATAAAAATCCTCAAATTTTATTATCTAAACAAGTACATATATGGAAATGTTGTGAGAAGTGAACGGGAACATACATTTATGGAGCTTGGACAAACCATGCGTCATCCCAATATTCACTTTCCGCATGACATTCTTCAGGAGAATTAGGGGGTTGTTATTTTTTCTTCTAAGATGAAATTGAATTTTTCCATCAGGTCGGGATGATCGACCCATCCCAAAACAATCTCACATTGACGAGCATATACATATGCATATATATATCATGCTATTTTTTCATAAAAAAACCTTGGAACATCCTTGTATACCTGTGAACATTTAAAGTAGCTCATTTTAAATTTCCTTCTCAACTCACTCGTCAGCTCATCTCTTGAAAAGAGCTTGACGGAAGGAGTATTTTATGTTGGTGTGCTTATCAGAGAAAAAATGATTATTTTCTATTTTCCAGAGTGGGATTGATTTTGTGCCCTCAAGTCTAGGGAAAAAATTCAAAAACTGTCCATCTTTTCCTAACAGCAAGAGCTGTCCTCTCTCTCTCTCCCTCCTTCAGAAAAAGGAAACAGAAAATTGAGGAGAAAGGGATGAGATGAAGTGAATATTATCCTTGAAGTTGATAATGAAGAATTTGACTTTTCAAATATTACATTTCCTCGCACATGTTGCATAAGAGTATTTATACACAGAAAAGGATTTTTTTTACATAATAGTATAAGGCATCCATAAAATGTGTTTTTTTTTCAAAGTTAATTTTTATGATGAAGAAAAAAAGACCGTCTTTCTAAGAGATAGGGTTCCGTACACAGTGTCAAAATGTCAATCACCCTACTCCTCCTTGATGGACTCCAGGGGGTCACGTAGTGGGTGGTGATTTCTTAACTGTCCTTTATTCACCTTGTCAAGTATCAAAAATCGATCTTGAGCTTGACTCACCTCATATTTAAGGAAAAAATTGAGAATTCCAATTAAAATGCTTAAAAATGAGTTTCCACAGTGGATCCGACAAGAGAGCTTTATTACTTTACAATATATATTAAAAAAATATATAAATAGGGAATGAGTTTTTTTCCATCCTTCAAAAAAGATTATAAATTTTTGCTCTGGGGAAGATATGCATACCAGGGGTGCGATGTATTGTGAGTTTTTTTTCAAAACAGGATGAGTATGTCTAGGGATATTATGAACAGTGATATATTTGGCTTGTATGTGTGTAGAATATTTTTGTTAACTCTGTGTTATCATCAACCATGTCATCTTCAGACTAACTCGTCATCATCTCCTCATCCATGGCAGTTGAATTTTTCTCCTTGCGAAAGAAAACAGTTGTATTTTAGAGCGCGTTGATTAGCCCTCATCATCACTACATTTGAGCTTTAATCCCGTTTTCCTCTTTTATTGAGAAAAGTGCATTTCTCTGAAAAAAATGCATGCTCACCATTTGGCTCATATTTTGACGAATCCGATGAGGGATTGTGACCTCGAAGCAGTATTTTTCTCTCTCTTGCTGCGAACAACATTATCATATCAACTTCAATGAATTGATTGAGGGAAAAGGAGAAAAATGTGAAATTTTTTCTACACTTGCAAGTTCTCAAACAGGTGTTACGTTTAAAAGTGCATTTCGTCTAGATTCCAGCTATACAACAGAGAATCCAGGATTGGGAAAAGAGAATATTTGTCAAAAGACTGCTCCAGGCTGGGCTTCATTACGATATGCGATGCTCTCTTGTCAAGAAAAGATTTTCTAGAGACATACTCCTCTGACAGGTTTTCCTTATGTCGACATCCCTACATATTCCTGTACTCTTTATTAAATGTTGTTAATTTTTATATACATTTATTCCATAATTATTTTTTCCACTGGTGCTCCATACAGAGAATAATACAAAACCTATTTTGAATCCTGCCTCACTTCCACTCCAATAATAACTCTAAAAGGGTTAAAAAATCTATATCTCCAGCATAGGGGAAAAAGAGCATCTTCTCTTGGCAAAGTTGAAGTGTACAATGAGGAATTGGAAAAGTGGAATGGAATCCCTTTGATTTGATATGATGATGATGATTTACAAGTAAAACTGGATAAAATCATGGAGGGTGAAACACTCACTCATTGGATTCGTCAATCAATTTTGATTTCACTTTTGATGCTCCTTCTCTCGCCGCTAGCTAGGGATGAATCATCAAATGAGCTGGATGCATTACAACTCTCTCTCTCTGTGTCTCACCCCAACTGTAAATATATGCACAAGTCCATAGTTTTAAAGAGGAGATGCATGAAAAATTACTTATTTCAGGGTACACAAGCTGCTCTCGGAAAAAGACAAAGTTTTATAATGAGATGCATTCAATGGGAAATCTCCAAGTTAATATGAATGGTTCCATTTTCACATGAGGATTGTGCCATATAGTGCTCATCTGGTATTGAGAACAAAAGAGAATGGAGGAGAGATGATATATAGATATTTTTTATTTCCTCTCTCACCCTTTGCAATCTTATTCAAATGATAAACTTTCTCCCTGGGACAGTTGATAACTGGAGAGAGTGAGAGTGTATGTTTTTCGTCATCCTCTCTATCCCATGGATAGTGTCACTCTCACATCTTGTGATTTCCTGTAGGGCGTTCAAAATCCTGAGGGTGAGTTTTCAAGCAAAAGGGTAGTTTCGAATTGAGGGTTGTAGAATAATTATTAGCCGGGAGAGATTAGCAAAGCTCACAGTCACAAATCCTCAGAGAAATCAATGCATCAGAATATTAAGAAGAGAGACAGAGACACAGAGAGAATCGATAGTTTGCTGTGCTCATCTTCATAAGCTTCCTCCTTCTCGATTCTCATCAGAGAGAGAGAGAGAGAGAAAAAAAAAGTTCCTTTTGGAAAGAGGAGAGAGATAGTAAAGTTGTAAAATTAAATATATCAATATACATCCAATATGCAAAGTAGAGCGACCACCCTATGTCGTCAGTGTTAAGTCAGTTGGTTTTCTACTTTATGTCTTTTTGTTATGATGTCCTCCCTCGAACAAAAGGGATGGCCACGGGCTGATGAATATTTACTAAAACATGAGAGAGGAAAAGTATTAAAACTTTTTGAAAGTCTCTTTCTGCCAAGCTGTAAATGAAGTTGATATTCGGAGCTTGTGACCGTCGCGGTGGCCATAGTCTTCCCTTATGGTTTACTCCTTAAGAAGCACCAAAAACTTTCCCATGCTATACCTCTTCTATTTTGTCTTCCTCCCCATCTCAATATTAACAGAGCAACTTCCTCCTGGTAGATAGGGGATGGAGAGAGAGAGAGAGAGTAGCCGAAATTATTGCAGTGGGAGGTTCATGAATATTCATAAGGATTGATTAGTCTTGCACACCAAGTGTGAGAGAAAAAGGATGAGAAGAGCAAAGAGCAGAGAAAGTTAAGCTTGAGAGGAAGGAAAAAAAATGCAATCTCGTTTTTTCGCACAAGATGACTGGATACTAAGGATCTCTTTGATTAGCATGCCATTTTTTTTGCTTATTGACATTTTTTGTTGTAAACAGTCATTCCCTTTGACTCGCTGTCAATGGGCTTACCGTCAAGTGACAAAGAGAAAGAAAACCTGACTTTAATCAGTTATCGGTAAACACCAAGGTAATCTAGAGATGTTGTCCTTTTCTCTGTGTCATTTGTCATTCGAGTGGAAAAGCCCGCCTTGACTTTAGCTTCTGGCTGTGTCTATCTCCTCTTTGACAGCCTTTTTTGCTCTTCAATAAATGAATGTTAGAGAGAGCAAGTTGTTTGAAGATGGGTGGAAGAGGCTCAAGATGACAAAGAGGAAAAGGGAAACATCATAAGCTTGTCATCTTTATGGTTATTATTACATCAGAGAGAAAAGAGGTGAACAGTTTTTATATATAGACTTGTCCATTCCATATCCATCACTGGGAGGAATATATATGTGGTTATAAAATAACTCTTTTACGCATTTGTAAGTCTGATGACGCTGCACTCCTGTTGTGGCTCGAGTAAGATTAGAGCTTATCTTGAATGCTCGCACACACACAGCTGAGATTTCTCTTCATCTTTTTCAAGCCTAAATGAATGAGCTTTTCTCCACTTGACCTTACATTTGCTCTCATCAATAATCCCATATGTAATCAGTTAACCTACTAATTATACACATTCAACTTGTAACGTTACATGTCGTGAGGATCAAGAAAAGTCAAATACATTTACGAGATGAGCCATAACCGATGAAATGTGAGAATGTCACTCTACTATATGTATATATTGCAAAGAGAGAAAAACGGTGTCACTGTCTTCTTCAATCTTCCTTGCATTGATCCTTCTCACAAGGATTTTTTTTTCGCACTGTCAATTTTTCAATTTCAATGTCAAGGAGGATAAAAAAATATCAAATGTCTGAAAGGAGAACATAAAGAATGGACTAAGAATCCCTATTGTTTTTCACAAACTCATTAATCCTCTTCACAATCCTTTCCCAGTCCCATTTGTATTCTGACTGTGTGGAGCCAAGTTATCAAATGACATTTTCACAGGGAAATTCCAACCCAACAAAAATATTTTCAAGTGCAATATGCAAACAACATTAGACACCAATCTGCCCGCAATTTCAATTAACTCAATCCTACCTCCCTCCTTTTTTTTAAACAATTATCATTCAAATCATTCCAACTGCATTTAGTAAACTGGAGTTGCAAAAAAAATCCTCTCCTCCCGCATTCCATTCCTATTGGTGTATTAGTCGCAATAAACATTTATTTTATTCATGTTCCTTCTAATCTGACAAATGTAAAAAACGAGCTAGAGGGTAGTGGACAAGAATGTTTTTTTTTTCCTTTAACTTGTGTCTATGTGTGAGTTTGTGTGTGTGTGACTATAAGCAATTCATATGGGAGAAGTTGGAGAAGAGGAAAAAAACACGCCTGACTAGCTCGTTTTTTTCTCCTCTCTATTCATTCCATTCCTCTTTCTCGATTTGATCAAGTCTACCTCTCGTTGGTCCGACAATGGTCATCTTTTGCAATGATGATGATGGTAATGATAATGACCATCTCTCGGTAATAATATTATCCTCTTTGACTCGCATTTAGAGACAATGGGTAGTCGCGGGATTTGTGGCGTAATGTGAGACCGTGTGCTCTCTCTCGACAACACACCCGTCCATGATGCACGCAGACTGCTTCATTCAACATGAAGTTGCCTAGTGTATGAATTTCTTCTACTAACCCTATCTTCCACGACAAAAGTTGAGAGATCTTTATGAAAATGGGAAGAGTGGAATAATAAGAAAACACGGGATACACAGGGTCTTCCTAGCTACATGTGTTCATCTCTGGTAATTATATATGCAGAGATGGACTTGTGATATGTGAGATGGACAGCGGGTGCTAGCTTTCCTTGTTTACCTGGTCTTCACTCACCCTCTCGTTTAAAACATTGTTTCTTGTTGGGGTTTGAAAAAAAAATATTCTCTTTCCAAATATGATGGAGACTTTCTGTGAAGATTATAAACTTTAGTGAGGCTGTTGGGTTTTGAGGTAAAAAAAAGAAGTTATACGTATCGGAGAAAAGGTGAGGTGGATTGAAAGGAATCATACAGATTGTTTCCTTATCTCGTATTTCATCTTTTGTCATGATCATCGTGTAGCACAAGGAGCAAACCAATAAAGACAAAGATGGGATATTTGGTGATAAGAAAAAGAAATCCTCTTGTGTAGTAGACTGTACATAAATATCTGGTGTAATATTGACAGGGAAAAGTTGTACTCTAGGGTTTATATATAAATGTCTCTATGTTTGTGAGGAAAGGATTCTCTTGCGATTTCTTTCAGGATAAGGGAAAATTCCTCTACATTGTTTAACCAACTTGGATAATATTTCGTGTGGGGACACGAGAGCATATAAATTTCACTAGGGTTATGGACAATTGTCATTTTTAATGGATCTCCTTGTCCTTTTTGATTCTTTTTTTTTTCCAGAGAGAGAGAGAGAGACAAGGCAAGGTGCAATACATTGAGAAAAAGGAAGATGTATATTTATTTCTTTTTCCTTTAAAGTTATCATCCTCCCCCAAAATTTACGACATTGTTTTCAAGTCGAGAAGGTTTTATACTTTAAATAAGGAATCAGAGAAGAAGAGCGATCACTCTGATGAAAGTGGATATATTTGGGGAAAAATTGTGAAAGATTTATTGACATCTTCTCATCGACATTTTACTCAAAGATAAGCTAAACCTCGTTGTGGTTGATGATGTATGACTTAAAGTCGAGGAATGTTATCTGTCTCTTCCCCATCCATTATACTTTATATATAGAAGATTTTTTTATATCTTTGTGGTGGATCAGTTGAAAAAAGACAAATTCCTAGGAAACCCCGCATGCACACGCTTCCACAAAGTATCCATCTTGAGAGATGGGATTCACGTTTATACATAAAAATATACGGATACAAGTTTTGTCGTCGTTTTAAAGAAAAAGCCACGCTCTTGTGTTCTTTTGGTATGTCTATTCCATTTTGGTTTGGTGTAGGTATTCTTAAAAAACATACATTAAGTGTCTGCTCGACGAACATCTATTTTTTTATCTGATATGTACACTACCTGCTACAAAGGATGGTGTGTGTGTCTTAAAACAAAAACCAATAGTTTGAGACACTTGGTCAACTTTTTTTTATAACTCTTTAAAACCAAACACACCCGATATTTGGGAAGGAATGTGTGAAAAAAATACACCCTGACTTTAAAACCATGTAAAATAGGGATCAACTCGAGTGGAAGAGTATGTTGGAAAATTCCTTTGAAAAAAATGTTTAAATCAAACATTTTCCTCTAACGTCCTTGATGAACGCCCCTTGTGATTTGATTTTTATCGATCTTTTATTTCTCTCCGTTCCACTGGTATATTTGACTGGGATGGGTTTTCGAGTTATTAGCAAATGTAATAACATTTTATCAGGGATTTATTGATTGTACACAGAGCCATCCACCTGAAATAATATCTTGCGTTATCACCCCCTCTTCCCCCCTCGTTCCATCCAGACTAATAAATAATCGTAAAAAATCAAAGGATTAGTAATATCAAATGGAATATGGACAAAATGACTAATCCCATTCGACGGAATCATCAAAGAGAGATTTTCCATCGGAAAATGTAACCCAGCCGATAATAGCTGGTTGCTAAAAGCTCAATAAAAACCACCCATACGTGTGGATGATTCCCTTTTAAAAAATTATTGTGACCGTATTGAACACCATTTGTGTGAGTGGGATGATGATGAAGCAAGCTTAAATGGAGAAGAAAGATTGAGTAATAAAAAACAAATCCTAAATCTCCTCTCAATCCATCTCTCTCTCTTTGTTCATTTGTCTATCCTTCGATTATTGTGTGTGGGGCTGTTTGACGTAATCGAAAATCTGTGATGACCCCTCAATAAACAAACTATTTATCATAGTGAAAACCAACGAGACCGACAGGAGTATCATCCCAGCGTGGAGACCAGGAGTAGTAGCTCTCTCACATATAGTCAAGCAGACTGGGAGGCATTTCATATCATCATCATCATATTTTCAGGTATTATCCTGAGCAAAAAAAGTCTTGACAGCGATGAAAAATCCACCACCGGATTAGCTATCTAAGTAATCACCACATCTCTGTAATATCGACCACTCTGATAAAAATCTATTGATTCCGTGGTTTCCCTTGTGGTTTTCACACCGCTATAAATTCCCTTTGGGAAAAAAATCAAGTTGGGCGAGAAAATAAAGAGGGATATCTACCTCAGATTAGCATTTTTTCTCTGTGCATATTCCACACAAAGGTTGGCTTATAATGTCGTAATAATATCACCTCGAGTAGATATACGTCTGATTATTATGGAAAAGCTATTAAAGGCGGATTTGCTGTCTTTTCCCTGCCTTTTTAGAGCCCATAAAAGCCGGCTCAGCTCAAGCTCCATTTACATTGAATACAAAACATCACACCTTTTCCTCTTTTCCAACTCTAAACCAAAGGATTTTTACAAGATGAGCTACGTGTGTGTGTAAGTGTGGACTTGGTTAGGTATTTCTCTTTCTTGGCGGATGGACACGAGAGGAGATGATGATGATGAAGAGAGAATTGAAGGATGTTGACTGCTGCATATTATTACGATTAGGATTATTATTATCCATTCACCCAAGGGGATACTTTTTTCATAGGGATATTGTCTACATGGATGGATTGTGGATGTGTGTGTGCCTTCCTAATATTCCTATCGAAAACCCATAAATTTTTATAAGAGTCGTAAAGATTGCTAGTGTGGTAGTCGTGGTGTGGCACTTGCAGGGAAATTTTTACTTACTGGATCTTCTTTCCCTTTCTGTTTGAAAAAAAATTATCCTTCTTTATATGCCTACACCTCCTCACCTCATCCTGTTTTGTAAAGAGGGAAAAAGGAGAAGAAGAGATATCCATTTGTGTATTTGGAGACGAGTCACAAACCACCAGTTTTATTGGCGTTTTTACGAGAAATATTTTTCACCCGAGAGGATTTACGCATTCACCTGATTGTAGGCTTTGCCAATATAAAATATATCTGGTATAGTGTACAAGTCCAAATCCAATATGAGGATGATTGTTAATAGATGGTATTGGTATTGTTACAGTCACACATTTCCATCCTTCTCCTCTGAGGATAAAACATTAAAAATTGTATTTGTATTACCTCCGCAAACACATTACACTTATTCGTAGAAAGCATTTGACTTTGGTATTTTGACAAAAAAATCATTGCTTTGAACAGCCCCTCTTTTGCAGTTGGCAGTGATGCAATGTATACGACAGAGAATGGTCATCATGATGATCATCACTTTCATTATCGTCAACATCATCACCATCATCATTACCCTATCGTGATGACGATGATCATGATGATTGAGCAAGTCAAATCTGAAACTTGTATCTCGTCATTTGCCCCGTAAAGTTTATATATATATATTGGTTGATAAATACGTCAAGTATGGTCTCCTACAAAAACAATCTATGATGTTATTGACTCTTCCAATTCTCACACAAAACCTACTTTTTGTAAACAAGTTTCCAATTTTTGTCCTCTGCATAAAGCTAAAGCAATTTTACATTAAGAGCCTTCTCGTCCTCGAATAAAGACAAAAATTAATATCAGCTCATGCTTCCCATGCAAAAGTGATCCCTTCCCAATTTATCGATTAAAAAAGTAAACTTACCCTGTGATTGGCTCCTTTCATAATTAATCTTGTTGAATATTTGTGTTCTCATTAGACTCCCTCCCTCATCATCATGATCTTGATGATTGAGCAAGCATTTAAATCAATAAATGACTCATAATTTATTTCCCCTAATTATAGCTCCCAAGACAGGGTAAATAGCATGGATTTCATGTACGCTTGCTAGTTTGAGTGAAGAGGACATGAACAAGGGAAAAGGTGACTTTAACAGATATCAATAGATTGATATGCACTTACACACTCTCTACATCAAAGAGCCCTGATAGAAAATTTAACAAAAATCTCTTGGCCGTACAGATGATCACAAAGGAGAAGGGTTTTAAAGCAAGTGAAAAATGCAAACAATAAAAAGGATTGATGCCACTACGCAAATCACTCTTGCTTCCATATCAAGACTCGATGAAGGTTGAATTATTGCCAAGACTTGACAACTTGTACAGACTTTTCCGTGATTACTGAAAAATGAGAGAGGTGTGCCGTGTGCCATGAATGATCCCATCTCTCTACCCATATAACATTCGCATCATCATCATCATCACCCGTCTTTGTATAACGTATAAGGGTAACCCTATGTGCACATTAATAAACGCTAGTTTCCTCTACATGTAAGCGGGATGAAGTTGGCGGATAAAAAATAGCCATCCATCCTTTATACATTAATAGGGAGTAAGAATGCACTAGAAGATTGGGATAAAACATGTTCTAAGAAGGTGTGTGCTCAAAACATTCCCTCTGATCATGTGAAGCACCTTACTCATATTAGTAATCCTTGTGAGGATTTTCCATCAAATATTCCATCGTGGATAACCACTCTATGTATGAATCACCATTGATTTTGCTATTATTCGAGGTAACAAAAAAAATGGTCAAAAATCTCGCCGTTTTTTTTCAGGGAAATAAGTTTTATTTATTCCCTATTTTACACTTTCTTACCTTCTTTCCTCTATTCAATTAGTGGATTATTGCCTATTAAGTCTAGTCTATTTGCAGAGTGTGTCAGATGCACCTTCTCTCTTGTCACAAGGATGCACACAACAAGCAATCTGTGTGTCTTTGGTAGAAGAAGAAGAAGAAGAAGAAGAAGAAAAAAAATCATATTTTTACTTTAAATTGTCGAAGCTCTTCTCTTTACATGTATGTTTTTAGTTTGGATTTTTTTTCACGATTCTATCATCCCGTCACCATCCTTTACTGTAATGGAATCATTCATATGCTTCTAGACTTTAGAGATTGTTTTTTGTGTAAATGGTTTGCATAAAATATGCACGTTTTACGTACCTAAAAAGTAATTACGTTTGTGAAGCTGATTTGGAAAAAAGGAATTATTAATAATACATCATGCTCATCAGAGTGATGCTCATGTTCAAGCGTGGGATATATATAATCCTCTTTAAGCATACTTTTTTTTAAAAAAAAATATCCCGTAATGAAAATTTTTCGTCTTTGCACTTGATTACCTTTCAAAATAGCTGTTTTTTGTATCGTGTTTGCTCTATAATTTTCACTCTTGAAAATTGAATCCTCTCTCTACTCTCTACTTGAATGGGATTAGTGGGTTTTTTAAAGAAAAATAAAATTTGCATCTCAAATTGGATCCCATAAGGTGACTTATTATTTTTTATACTTTTCCTCGTCCCAAATGTCCTCCACCTCTTGTAAGAATTAGACTAAAACAAAGGTTTATACCATTATTTTTTCTTTTACAAAATCTCATCAACAAAATTATCCTTGACGGTATTTACCCTTTGTGTGTTTTTCTCTACACATTAGTGACAGAGGAACAAGGGGGAAAATAGATTTTCTGCAATAGGTCATAAAAGACATTTCTCAAGAGGAGTAGGAGAGAGAGAGAGAGAGCCATCATAAGAATTATTATTGCCCATTAACCCCGTCGAAAAAAAACGATGAGTTGTAATAGGTGTCAAATGAGTTGTACAGATGGAGAAAATGAGTTGACTTTTAGAGAGACCATTAATATATACTAATTTGTATTGTGGATCTAGCAAAGATGAGTGGAATAGAGGTGTTAAATGATTCATGTCGTATTTTTTTCTTCTCTCTCTCTCTCTTTCAAACTCCCAACATGTTTGGATATAATAACCAATCCAAAAAATTCTACAGACAACTTGGCACTCTGAGCAATTATGCATATGTGTGTGTGCTGTGGAGTACACAATAAAAAACAAATTTACATTTAGTTGTTTAAAGAGCGTCACAAGAGGGAGAATAAGAAAAATGTCACTAGAAATTACGACACTATTTTATCTACCAACGAGGATGAGAGAGAGAGAGAGAGTATCCCATATAAAGATGTTTCTCTTGTTGCAATTTTTATCTTTCTTGGATTCATCTTATCAATATGTTTTTTGAAGGAAAATGTGATTCGTCAGCGTTTCCTCTGACCAAATATCCATTTCGATATTTTATGCAGTGTCAAAGGAGACAAGGCTTGGTCAATGAGATTAATGTGAAATGGACTTTTGTTGCAAATCTTTATGATCAACTATGAGAGATTTGTGATTTGTGGGAGGATGATGAGCTCAGAAATTGTAATCTTGTCCAGACAGAGGGAATGACGGTGTTAGATTTCAAGTGATAATGGAAATTGTTTAGGACATGGTCATTTTCCAAAGTAGTTATAATTTTTTTCCGCATAGCCAGCAATCTTGTAATGAGTTTTTTTTAGAAATGAAATAGTTAAATGTATCCCTTGCTTGTATGAGTTGCAAAGCTTGCAAACTTTATGTGAGAAAAAAAATTGTCGATAACTAATGATAACTTTTTCATTCAATTTTGTACAACTTTTTTTTTGCAGAGAGCAACACTGGCGGAAAAAGAGGTTACGTCATTAAAAGAGCAATTAGCTAATCACGGTGGCACTGGTGGTGGAACTGGAGGCTCTTCTTCCACAGGTGCAACTGCTGCTATGGCACCTCCTCCACCGGAACGTGAAGATCCCTTGATTTCCCCTTCCCAGCATAACAAGAACGACTACGAAATGGTCGCAGCCAAAGATAAAGAGGTTAGTTTGGTCAATTCTCTGTTTTTATGAGTTATTTTTTTCTTCACATTTTGTATTCCTTATGCAATTTTATCTCTCCCTTCTTTTGACTGTTACATCCTGTTTTTTCCACTTGTGAATCCATCTCACCTCCTCCTACCACCTTAATGTTTCCGTTCTTTCCTCTATTTTTTGATATATTGATTTCATCCCTATTCCCCTTTTCACATTGTTTGCAAAAAAATTGCATATTCCTCGTATATTCTGACTCCATAATAATTTGCAAGCACGGAGGTAATTCCCACCTCTTACAAATTCATCTACAAATCTCCTAAGCTACTTGTTACACGCATAAATCCAATTTCCTTTGTTTCCTCTTCATTTTTACTCGCCAACCCCGTTTCAAATCCTTCCTTGGGCTATCTCAATCCAAGATTGGAGTAGCAAGTAAAATGATTTATTTCTTAAGTTGCTTTAAAACTTCTTTACATATTGATTTATCGCCGTCATTTCACATTCGCTAAACATCCTTAGCCTGCTCATCTTCAAAGAAATGTAAACTCGAATGTGTCTACATAATAACGAGAAAACTTAATTACAATGACTTAATAACTAGTGCCCGCCCTCTCACATGCTCTACCATCAGGTTTTATTTACTCACTGTAAATAGACACAAGTGGATGCACTCACACACACAGCCGGCTCATATTTTACGTGCAAAAAAATAAACTACAAATTGGACGATGCACTTTGTAACTTTTGTTGCGAATTTTTAGCCTAGTCATACATACGAGTATATACACATATTCATCAAATTGTACTACTCCTCTTCTTATTCATTCGGGGAAATCCCCTTTACTAAAGAAAAAAAATCTGGATGAAAATAAAATTACAAAGATCCTCGTCCTCAAACTTCCTTCAAGACGATACCCCTCCAAACTCAATAATACGGCTTTAAAAAGGACAAGTTAAGACTAGGAGTATTGTGCCATTCTCCAATATCAAATTAAATGAGTGGCGAGTTTTCCCAATGAAAAAAAATCTTATTGGAATGTGCTCTCACTACAAAGCGTGTAAAGAGAGGAAATCAAAAAGACGAGATTGGATTACATGATGATTACACATTGGGAAAAAGGTTGGTTTTCCTTCATTTCAGGTGCTCTGCTCTCAACTTGGTTTTCTATAAAAGCAGAATTGACTTGAGTTATGATGACCTAGCCAGAGTCGACATTGATTTAATATCTCTTGAAGAAAGCTATCGGACGGATGGATAGAAAAAGAGAGTTTAATAATTTCACGCTGCGATTGATGGTTTGTATATGCAGAGGGAATGGCTTGTTTTGTTGTTATTATTATGATTTCTCTGTGTGTGCCAGTGTGTGTGTGTCGAGTCAACTTCAAGAGAATCCTATTCCCTGTCTCTTCTCCTTCACGTCTGGAGATGGAGGAGAGTAAAAAGGTCTCTTTTTTCTCTGCAAAGCTCAGCGTATTCACGTAATTTCGTAATTCTAACTGGCTTTTTAGCCTTTAGCAGGAGCAGCTCTCTCATGGTGATCATCGTCATGAGCATCACCATTTTTTTCGATCTCAGTTGACTGCATAAATTGAGCCGGAATGGAAAACGTGTGGATGGATTGTGGTTCTTGCTGACCTATGGGGTGACCTCATGGAAAAAAATAAGTGAGGGGGTTACAGGCCCCCCTGCTGTCTTAATTGGCCATTTCCATGCATCTGTTGTCCGCCTTATTCCTTTACACTTTTTTCCAGAGACTCAACCTCTTCTTTTGAAATACAGTCTCCTTTTTCTTGAGCATTTTTTTCCACACTTGTTCCATCTCTCTCTCTTTTTATTTCGATAGCTTCATAAATACTTCGGGGGTAATATATCTGTAAGAAAATTTCTTGGTCGCGGCAGTAAGTCGTTTTTTCCTCTATAATGGCAATAATCATAATATTCCTTATCGTGTGATATTTTTTTTTCTTTTGAGACGACGATATATAATGTAATGCATAATATGTGATATCATTCACTCTTGTAATATGAGTATCAAAAAGGGATTTTTCTCTCCTTGCACACATTTTGCCTTAAGACAAGCCAGCCCAGAGTGGTGGTGTTTAAGAAGAGATGAAAAAAAGTTTACCTGGATTCGTTATGCTTTTGGGGATGATGTATCGCATAAAATATAATGTACGCACCCGCATCCTCACATCTCTCTAGTGTCGTCTTGTTTGAGATCGAATTTTTTTCCTCTTCCCATCCACTTGTAAATCACACTGAGGAGAGAGGCTTGAAGGGAAATGTACATCTTTTTTGGATGTGATACAATAACGTTTTTTTGATTTCTTCTCCCGATTCTGTCACTTGAATGGATATCATCTTGAATCATTAAGGTAAACTGTGGTGATGCTTGAAGTTGCCTTTCCCCTTTTTTTGAAGAAAAAAATATATAAAATATATAAATCCAATACTGTATGAAAAATCCATTGTGCTCTCCTCTCTCAACGTAAAATGTATGGATGGATGGTTTAAATTATTTTTAAAAAAATAAGAAAGATGAGAGGAAAGCATATAAATAAATTTAAGGTTTTTTTGACAAGTCAAAAAGGGTATGTAGCATGAGATGATCACAATGATGAGGAACAAGCAGCTCGGGATGTGAGTATGTGAGGCAGGTGGGTAATGGATTACGGCGTTTTTGGTCATTTCATTTTTTATTCTACTCAAGAAATCCATAAATTTGAGCAAGTATAAAAGTTGACTTTTTTCTTATCAAATAACCATCTCAATCTTGAATGGTGTGTTTTCAATAGTAAAATATTCCTACCCTTCATATTGTTCAGAGTGCCTTCTCACATTTCAAAGATTTGGTTTCTTCAGGTCTCCAACCTGGGTTTTGTCAATTGGCCGAGTTAATTGGTAAATTTGAGAAGAGATATATTGGCGACTTGACATGATTAAATTATAGAGTCGGCATTTTTACCATATTTTGATAAAAAACTTAGTGATAAGGATTTGCATCAGTATTGATTCCGTGTGAGGTAGCTAGTACAAGTATCTCTGTATCTCTGGCAATGAAGGATTGTTTCATTTATAGAGTAGATTTATCATCACCACATCACCTTCCACCAATCTTTCCTGTTCCACAAAGCTTAATTGGTATTCTGCGTGTGTCAATCGAAAAAAGAGAGACAGAGAGAGAGGATGAATAAATTACAGTAAAATATGAGTAAATAAAAGTAAATCATTTGAATGGGAATTCTCTGTAGGACGTAGATACTCGCCGTGCCGATGCTTTTCACGAGGATCAATAAAGTATACTGGTGATTTGATGGGTCATGGTTGTTGCCCAAGATTTGCATATTTATTTGCAATACTACTAGCGAGAAACGATTCCTTTTCCTACAATCCTTGCCACTGCTTATTAATTTTCTTTTAGTCCTTTTTTTCTCGCTTTCTTAGCAGGAAGAAGCTAATTTTGTGAAATTTAAAATTTCTGCTCAGATTGCAAGTTTAGTAGAAGACATTCAAAGACTTCAGTCAACGCTCAATCAAATTCGTGAGAACAGTGCCACTCAAATGCGGCTGATGGAAGAGCAGCTAAATCAAAAGCAAGAAGTTATCTCTAGGTTGGAAGCTCGGCTGGACTCACAACGAGATTATGAGGAGACGAAGAGAGAGCTCGTCAACCTGAAAGCGTCAGCCGCCTCCACTCTGACCACAAATACGGACTCGCCATCCTCATCCATCAATGGGGTCGATGCCAAAGACATGAAAGACAACATCACCACCACTGGCAACAGCAAGAGACCAGGTAAGCTCAAACTTTGAAAAAAAAACTCACCTAACCACACATTGAAGAAGAAGAAATGATAGTATTAATAAAACTAATCCAATCATCTACAAATAACAAATGAAACCAAATGCAGAAAAATATTAGAGAAGGTAGCTCGTTGTTTTTTTCGTCGTCTTTTGTGAAATCAAATCAACAAAAAAGTAGAATTACAGTTGAGCATTATAATTCAAACGAATATGACGGAAAGGTAAGCAAGTAGCCAAATCCGATGTAATAGGATGAGCTCCTTCTTGTCTTCTTGAGCCAATGTCGGCATCCACACTTGCATCACAAGTGAGCCTCATAAAAGTGTAAGATATTATGGACATTATCATCCTTGCCCATTCTCAGTCAATATCTTCGTCTCCACAACTTCACTCCATTGATTTTTTCTTCTTCTTCATACTTCACATCCCTCCGACAGCGCGTTTACCTAAGTAGCTATGCATCTTCCACCATTGTGTATATTTATGTGGTGGACAAACAAGGGGCAAGAAAAGAGATGATGAACAACAAGAAGAAGGAGAAGAAAAAAGTGTTTTCTTATATTTCTAATAATTTATTACACCCATTATCAATAAATTATTATTATAATTATTCTGCAAGTGAGCAACAAAGGGAAAGAGAGGGAAGAGATCTCCGCTGTGAGATCCTCGTATATCCTCTCACATCATCATCGTCATCGTCAATATCACATCTGCATGTAATATCGGCTGCAAACAGGGGAAAAAATAAGAGGCATTTTTGATACATTTTTTTTCGCTTACAAGATATATATATATATGTACATACATATTATAATATTTCCATTGACGGAGTCTTTATCTTCTTCCTTAGAAGACTCTATATTCTCTTGTGAGGAGGATGGATGGGTAGAGAAAAAATGGAGATTTTTTTTGTCAAGCCTACACTTTTGCAGAAGAAGGTTGTGTTTGTAATCCTGCTCACAATCCAATCAATACAATAGAAGGAAAAAATTTATAGTCTTTTCTCAACTCTTTTTCAACTACTAATCATATTGGATATGGAGATATGGTTGTATCAATTCTCATTCGCCACCACTTGTCTTGCTCATTGTTACCTACCTCCATTTTATAATGCTTTGTGTTCAATATACAGATTTATTTTTATTCTGCTGACGGTGTCACACAATGTAAATATGTATATCTCTCTCCATCTCAATCTCATCCCAAAGTTGATCAGAATAGGTAAAACTTCTCATGGTGTTTATGTGAGGCAGGATGTATGGAAAAATTTGTTCTCTCACAATCACACAATTAGGGCTTATGATGATCATTCTTCCTTTTGTCGTCTTTTCATTCTCATGCTGGCGGTGACGATGATGATTATTGCAACAACCGCAGAACAGAACCACACAGATATATGTTCTTCTTCTTTTTGACTTACGACTACAACTCTGATCATCATGATCTTATGGGATGTTCCTTATTTGGAAAAGATGTGAAAGAAACCTCTTCTGATTGAACTTGTGTCTCGAACATGCATGAAAGTAACAAAAGAAACTGAAAAATATATACAAAAAAATGTACATATTTTCTCTATATCTTCGTATATATTTAGATCATCCTCTTGCATAAATAATGTGTGTGTGCACACGCACGCAAGAAACACTATGGAAATTCCTGAGGCGGTGCTTCTTCCTTTTTTCCCTTGGGTTGCTCCTGTCTTCAAAAAAAATCTTTTTTCAATTGCTAAACATGATTCATTCTTGAGTGCATTGTACAACAAGTGGAGAAACAAGGGATGGTATTGGTAACAAGAAAACAAAAAATTGAGCAAGCATATCTCTCTCTTGATATAACCAATAGTGGGATAGTATCGGGAATATATTGTGGTCGATTTTTTTCTCTCACCAGAGTTTTATAGACTCATAGCAAGAAATGGGCTGTCCAAGAATCAGCTTTAGCACAATCACTCTCTGAGAAGAAAAAAAAACATTGTTGCTTCAAGCAAAATCGAAAAGACTATTGAGTGGTGGAGCTGATGATGATTTTTTTGTGCCCATTATTATCGGCAACTGGAGATACATAGAATGGACTGTTGCGCAGACACAGAAAGAAACAGACATGAGTCTTGAGATGGCTCCATGCTCATATCTTGTAAGAGGTTACTTATGCGCATAATATAAATCTCATTCTCTCTCTTGCGGTTGGTGGTAGTGATCAATAGACATTTTTTCTTCGATTATTCATTCATCCTGAACGAAATGAGATTTTTTCTCTTCAAGTCATATGTTGCAATTCACCCCGCTGCGTTCTCTCATTTTGAGTTTGCTAAGGTTTTGAAGCCGCCCGAGATGATAAAGTGAAGCTTGTATGTAAAAAAATCCTAGAGAAAAAATATTGTCATGTTAATTAGGTGACATGGTTAAGTAACTTGTAATTTTTGAAAAATATGTTTCCTTTGACTAGCTCCACCTCAAGAAAGGAGAGGGGGAAAAAATGAGATTCTTTGGCATTTACCCATCACAAGGGATATTTGGTTTCACTCATTTATGCATTCCTTTCATGATTCCTTTGACTATTTTATGATGATGGGTGATTAATTGATCAATTTGCAATTGAATTAATTATCCACAACATTTTAAAATGTCTTCCCAAAGGGGGCACAATCACTACCTGAATGTTATTTGGTTGATGGATTTTGTGAAAAATTATAATAATAAATCTACCCCATCTGAAGCTTCAAAGGGCTTCAGTGCTAATCGATAATGACACCACTGAAAGTGACTACACTAATCGGGCTAAGGGAAATATGATTTTGATTGTGATTATTATTATATTCCTCTGCTAATTCATCCATTCTTTTGGATAGAGAAATAATAAGAGGGGAAAAAAGTCTACATTATAATAGAATATATTCAAAGCCAGTTTTTTTCTTCTTCTTATCTGGTTTTCTGCATCATGGCACCTTTGCAAAAGTGGTTGTTGCATAGTTGATTGGATTGCATCCTTGTTGCATGTTGTTGTGTTTTTATTATTATTATTTCACTCTCCCTCACTCCGTCGTATCCCGTTCATCTTCATGTTTGGGGATTCCTCTTGCAATGAAAGGAATAGGTGGTTAGGTACGCTCTCAAATCATCCTAATAATTCCATCCATTCACAACTCATAAATGCTCAAGCAACAATAAAAACAGGAAAGGAATGACCATCACGAATATATAAACTTTTTTTCAAAAGCTTTTTCCCCCTTTCCTCTTTTATTCTTATGGTGTTCAAGTGAGAAACTGAAATTCCTCGACATTTGGATGATGACCAGACTGACAAGTATTTCTTGAGATGAGTTAGGATGTTAAGCTGAAGTAAAAACAACATTTGATGAGGATACTGGCAAATTCGCACATGCACAATTTATTTCTCTCCCCATGTGCTTGGCTAAATAGGTATGAGAGGTAATGAGTTAAAAGTGTGAGGAGGTGCACATTTCTCAAAAAAAACATTGTCCTAGCTAGATTCCTTTAGAAAAGGGCAAGTTTTAGTGGGTGATGCGTAAAAAACGCAGAGAGTGTGTGTGTGTGTTTGTAAGTAGAGGGCTGAGGAGGGTGGATGGTTTCTTTGTAAAAGTCTGGATGGGGTGGTTTGGCGGTGTGCATTTGCTGCATCATTGAATCAACAAGATGAGGATGATCTCTACACTGTGTTTATGTGTAATAGGGAGAATGAATGAGGCTGTCAAGCTACCGTGCCGTCAGTTTGAGACTGATATGTGGGATATATGACAGTAGGTATTTGTGTTTCCTTGTGTAGCAGTGAATAGGGTGAAGTTGATGTAGTGACGGATGACTTTATGTCAAAAGCAGAAAATCAGTGATAGGGAGAGGTGTATATTACAAACACAACCCGAAAACCCCAGGACGATCATGTCATGGTATTGATCTTGACAAGCAATTATCTAATAAAGGGAGATATTGTCGTTGGTTCAATTTGTTTGAGTTTGATGATAACATCATGGAAGGGATTTGTAGTTAAGATTGTTGTTTTTTGTTCATCTTCTCCAAAAATGATTAATGATGTAGCTGACAATGTTGTCTGTTGTGTAGTCTCTCCAATGACAGGGATCCCACCGAGGTTCTTGCTAGGCCCGGCATCCCTCCCAGTAGAAGCATTTGGTCCTCTCATCGGTGAAGAGATTGTGGCCACTTGGAGGCGCTCCCTGGAGAGGTCGTTGTTAGCCTCCTCCCCACCGTCACAATCGCACTGTCCACCGTCAGCACTCACCCCGTCGCACCACATGGGAAATGAGTCATCCTCCTCCCCTCCCGTTCCCCCGTCAGACTCGTCGCCTCATGAGTCTAGTATGCATGAAATATCGATGGGTGACAATTGTACGTTAAATGGCTCCTCGCAAGGGCCCACCCCAGACAGGATCCCGTTTTTTCCCTTGGAAACTAATTTCTTTGCTGGTTTCATCATTTCTGCTTGTTCTTTGTCAAATGATATCCCATACAATTTACCTGGATGCATTTATCCCAAAGAAAAAATAAGCAGAACAAAAAAACAATTGATGTCGTGACGTTGATTGTGAATGTGGCATAAATTACAGAGCACATTAGCATTTCACTTTAGGATGACATTTAACAAGCATCCACCTTCCTTTTGCAACCACATGATAATCCACTTGATCAACAATACACATTTATTATATCCTCCCTCTCATATAATCTATCAGACATGCATAATAGGATTCCAACGAAAAATAAAGAAAATGAAAAAAAAACATTCCGTCAGGCAATCTAATATTTCGAGTAGTAAAATTTCCCAGGCTCCTTGGTTCTCATCATCAGTCACCCATGCCATCAAATATTTAACTTTTTTTCCACCTCTCCTCCTCCACTTGTCTACCGTCAACCCAAGTAGCAATGTTCAAAAAAGTGAAATATAACAATAGCAGCTGTACTCTATATCCTCTCCTTAAATATCATCCTTTGAACGTGAGCATAGCAATATATAGTTTTTATTAAGCAGACAACATCAAACAATGATAAAATGTAATAACTCATTGGTTCAGAACTTGATGCCAAACAACTTCCGCTCGTCTTTTTTTTCATTTTCATCAAACTTTGTGCACGTTAACGTACTGTGTACATAGTAGGGTTTTTTTTCGTAAAAAAAAGTTTATTATTTCACATAAGAGATATTTTATATTCCCATTTGAAAAAGGCCACGCTATTATTACGACAAGCGTCTCTCGAAAACAGCAATGGCCAGTGAAGGAAGGAAAAGAGGTTGAGTTAAAGTTGAATTGAGGGAAGGCATGCGTTCTCTAATAATTTTTTTATGCACATGTGTAATACCTAAAAGGTGAACTGTGTGTCTTGTCGTTGTGCGCGCCAGAGTCTGTCTACGTTTATATATTTATATATATAAATATATATTTCAAGACACATGTGTGTGTGAACCCGCACGGTGAGCCAAGACTTGGTGGATTAAATAAAGGAGAAAAAATATCCTGTAGAAGAAGAAAAAACAGAGTATTACGTGGTTTCGTGGAGGTTGTATTTGGATATATATTGTAGAGGTAAAATGCAATATTCAATATTACATATTTTTTTGCTCAGCTTCCTCCCTCCTGTTGCCAGCGTCAGCGTCCATCTCACTCCACCGTCGTAATTATTCACGGTCAGTTGACGGCAAGCAAATTTTTTTTGATCGAGTTGCTTCGCCATGCAATTAAGTATTTTGGTGTGCATGCACACAACAACACCTTAGACGTATAGAGAAAAAGAGATATATATATATATTACATTCATATAATATATCGCTTCCCTGACTCCTTCCTGCCCAGCATTAAGACTAAATTAAGCAAAAGTTGAAAAATCGGCGATGAACGAATTTGATTTCTTTGTAAGATAGAAAAACACATAATACCTATAAATGAAAAATATACATACCTAAATACATATATCTAAGAAGATTTTATGATATATAAGGGTTTTATATTATAAGG